>JAQGCH010001904.1:0-14103 GCA_034699485.1 Nanhermannia elegantula | reverse complement strand
GTGTCAGTACAGAAATGAGTGATAAATATATGCTTTAAATAGTGATAAATAAATATTAGTGAATAATAATGTCAAAGCGGGATCGGACACATCAGGACTGGTTTATGATGACCGGAGACCTGATAATAAATTTAACGAACACAAAATCGACAGATATTTACAATAAGAAGAATTTTAAGTTCAAAACGGAGCCAAATCTGAGGCAAACCTCAATTGAATTGGTGTCTAATTCAGAGCCAAACACTCCGACCAATACTTGCCTCACATCTCATCTCAATAGTGATCTTCATTTCAATGAATTGAATGATAAAAATGGTATTCAATGCAATTCAAGACAAGAACATAAAGAAACGCAAACTATTGATAACAATAACCATAAAAGTGATAACAATTATAGAAATGAAGAAATTAATGTCAAGAGACAAATGTCGTTACCTTTGGTTCGTTTCTCTAAAAGTGATGACCAATTGCTTACTTCACAGAATGTCAATGTTGTTGACATTGAGGACAACTGTTCGGGAGATTGCAGTCATAACTCTTTGAATACACTCTTAACTGACGAACAATTAACTAAATTACAAAATATGAATTCGAGTCCTGATAACGACCACGAGTTCAACGATGACGAGGAAGAGCTCTTGACAACTCCTCAAAGCTATTCGTTGTCAGACAGCTCTTCAGCCAATGGTTCCAATAATTGGAATAACAGCCAAAGCATAACCATCTCTACCATCTCTTCAGCAAATGTGTCGCCAACAAAAACAATGACAACACTCAACACAATCGAACAAACGGAGTCTTCAATGTCTGAAAACTATTCAGTGGTTAGTTCTATCTCTTGTCAAACATTAGATCAAAGCCGTCACAAGTCTTCATATAAGGCACACAACAATCAAACCCTATCTCTCTCATCATCTATAAGTCAAGATTCGACTTCTCCTTCGAGTTCACCAGAAGACCAACTCTCAAAGTCTAATTTGGACGAAGATTTGTGTTCAACACTAAGAGATGTTTCTTATCTCGAACTCAATGGTGATCATGAAGTTCGTGAACTTGAAGATAACACAAGTTTATTGAATAACAATAACATTAAGTCTCCAGTACTTCCAAATGCACAAAAACAAGATAACAATCCCCACAGACTTACAGCACAACAATCATTCTCTTCTTCAGATGAAGAGTCTTCCGATCTGGAAAGTCTGCGCTCTTTTCACTATTCGCCCCCCAAAGGAATCGATACTCCGAGTGCTTCGCGTTTAGCCAAAAGACTTTACAATTTAGAAGGTTTTAAAAAGTCTGACGTTTCCCGGCATTTGAGTAAAAATAATGAATTCAGTCGTGTTGTGGCTGAAGAATATCTCAAATACTTTGACTTCATTGGTGATACACTAGACCAGGCCTTAAGAAAGTTTTTGTCCCGATTTTGTTTGTTTGGCGAAACGCAAGAAAGAGAACGTGTTTTAGTCCACTTTTCAAAACGGTTTCTCGATTGCAATCCTAACGCCTCTTTCAAGTCAAACGATGCCATTCATACTCTCACCTGTGCTCTAATGTTGCTTAACACAGATCTTCACGGAGAGGTAATTCAATTAATAGATTTCTTCTATATATTAGTTGTGTTTAGGTTTTAATATTTCAAATATTTAAAGAATAATTGTTAAAAAACAATTTTGTTTATTAAAATTTGAAAATTTTGTGCCAAAGAACGTGGGCCGCAAAATGAGTTGCGCTGAGTTTATACAAAATTTGTCTGAAATGAATGACGGCGAGGACTTTCCACGAGATATTCTTCGACAGCTTTATCAGGGCATCAAACAGTCGCCGCTCGAATGGAATGCGTAATAAATTTTCAAACAATTCTATATTTTGTCAGAATTACAGCATTTTATCTGTTTAGTGAGGGGGAGGACACAAATCTGGGTGAAGCAAATCGAATGGAGAATAACATAACGGCAGCTAATTTAAACCAACAGATCAGTATCATTGGTCACAATCCATTTTTAGAAGTGCCGAACCCTAACTGTGCGACTGAGTATAAAAAGGGTTATATAATGAGGAAGTCGTGTTACGAATGCAACGGCAAAAAAAGTAATTTTGTTTTTTAAAATTTCTCATTAAATATAAACTAATGATATCTATTAAAAACTTGTTGCGCAATATGTTTAGCACCGATTGGAAAGAGAGGGTGGAAAATGTTTTACGCGACTCTCAGAGATCTAGTTTTATATCTGCATAAAGACGAACAGGGGTTCAGAAAAAATCAATTATATGAAAGTCTAAGTAATTCAATTCGAGTTCATCACGCGCTCGCCTCAAACGCTAGCGATTATACGAAAAAACAATTTGTGTTTCGACTTATAACTGCAGATCACGCCGAATACCTCTTCCAAACCAGGTATGAATTAATGACTTATTCTATGCATTACTTATTAATTGATTTCTCTATTATATATTGAAGTGATTCGAGAGAACTGCAGTCATGGATTGATACCATAAACACAGTTTCTGCTAGTCTTTCATCTCCTTCATTACCAGTAGCCGTTGGCTCTAATACTAAGAAATTTCAGAGACCGTTATTGCCTGTCAGCCACACCAAACTTAATTTGGTAAATGTTTCTCTCATCTCATTATTTTGAAAATAAATTTTTATTATATTTATTTTTATTGAAATCTCCAAAAGCGCGAACAACTGAACGATCAAGAAAATAGAGTTTTAAGGTTACAGACAGAACTTGAAGACCATTTGGCTAAAGCTCCTGAAAAGGGATCTTCAAAGAGATTAATGAACGAATTCGCTGATAAAGAAAGCTTTTTGCAGCACGAGGTCTGATATTTTCTTATTATTATTAACAGTGTTCAAAATGGTTATTAACTCTTTAAATGCAATATAATTTGGTTTTAATCAGTTGAAGCGTTATCGGTGTTATATCTTAGCGTTAAAATGGAAATTATCTCAATATAACATAAGCACTCCAGTCATGACATCTGCTTCTGCTCAACCATTGCTTAACGTAGCCATTGGTGAAGAAACGAGTGACGATTCTAGTGATATGCCTGTAATAATACCTGTAAAAAGGAGTTATTCAACTGATAGGTAAAAATTAAATTAACTTAAATTCATTACTTATATATACTTTATATGTACTTAATTTGATTCTTAGAAGTTTAGCACAAATTACATAAAAAACCTTTTTATTAAGGTTTTCGTTTTTTAAAATTTATCAAAATTGCAAATCAAAACTTTTAATACAGAGTTTGAATTTTTTTTTGATAACAGTCTAATATAATAATAATTTTATGTTCGTTACAACTGATGAGTTATTTTGTAATTAATTTAGTGCCTGATTATAATAAAATTGCGAGTCATTTCATTTCATTAAATTTTTGGTTTTGTAGTCATTTGTGTTCTTTTATTAAATATTTTAACAAAAATTTAGTAAAGTTTTGATTTTAGGCTCAATAATAAATTTGAAGCTAAATTGAATTTGTAATCAATATTAGGTTATTGTAATGATTACATTCAGGTTAATTATAATAATATAAGTTTAACCTCAATTAAAAATATGTATTCAAATGGCAAATTGTTTTTTATTTAATATCTTGTTCTCAAAAATATTCATTAATTATGAAATACGTCGAAAATACCAATTTTGAATAAATCTAATTATAACTTATAAGTTTTTTTTAATATTTTTCAATTTTATAATTAACACAAAAGCTAAACAATAGCTCAGCCAAAAACTGACAGTTGTTGTCAATCTCCCAATTGTTCGATTGTCAATAGTTTGAATGTATTGTGAACTAGTAGTGCATCAAAGTTATTCATTATTATAATAAGCTTTTAAATAAGAAATTAATTTTATTTAACTTACACTAAAATTATTTTTACAATTGTTCTTTCTATAAAATACTTCGCAAATTCTTTGCAAATAACTTTGTTGTACAACATTATAAACACAATTGTTTCAGAACAAAGTTATAGCGAAGACTACACTAAAACCGCTACAATTAAATCCAACCTTTAGTTAAATTCATAACCATTTGCTTTTATTTCAAAGAAAGAGTTGTATGTTTAGACACTTTAATGTCTTTAATTTAGTATTTCTTTTATTTGTTTTAATTTTAGACCTCAATGAAAAATAGTGCATAAAAGTGAGACATAAAATAATTAGAGTTCATTTGAATCAATATTAATAAATGTCAAAATACACTGAATAGCTTTCAAATTAAAACTTTGAACTCTTTTTAATCTACTGTATTGAAAAATGATTAAATAATCTCGTTTTTAATAAATGAATCAATAAATATCTTAGTTTTCAAATTTGAATGTTCTAAAACTACTTTAGTTTATTATACAGTATAAGAATTGAATTCATATTATAAGTTATATTTATTAATTTATAATGAGTTATGGTTTACATAAACGGTTTTAACTGTATATTTTTTAGACATTGTTTACAATTAAATATTGTTTCGACTGTTTGTTATCGCTATGATCGCTATTTGTTCGACTGTCTCCACTATTTGTCGAACTATAAAGAAAAGTATTAAAAGTTAAAAAAACTTAATGATTAATAACCCCATTGAAAAAATAGTAGTAAAATATTTAAAACCCAGCACTAATTCTTTGATAATAATCGACTTTTAGTATACATTAACTATTACTAACTTATAAAATAGTTGTTTAATACAAGTTATACTAATATTATGTAATTTGTGCATGAGATACATAAAATATTTAAATTATAATTTATTTGATAATCTAATTGTAAACTGACTGACTAACATTTGCTTTTAGGTATAGTTATATGCAGGCCATTCACAGCAGCAACAATCACATGAAAACTTAGTCTAAAAAGTATTGATTATCTAATGATCAACTTATTGACAAAGCCGTCCACTGTTAACCGTTAATATTTAACTTATTTCTGGTAATTAATAGCTAACTATTAATCACAGCTTAACTTAGAATAAGTAAATGTGGTTTTGTACGCATTAGAAGACAGCAATTTCTTACTGTTTGCAGAGAAAATACCAGTCAATTCTATTTACTGTAAATTTACTTCATTTAATGCAAGCAAATGGTGAATAACTTAACTCAGAAACAATTTGGTGCTTAAAAGTCTGAATGACTCAACAAAATTGGCTCATATTTTGTTAAATTTTGATTTTTAACAATAATGATAATAACTTCTAATTCTAGTCTGCATTTTATGCGCTTTTGTTGTGCCAAAAAGTGTTAGCAATTAATTTTATATTTCGTTATTTAATTTTATGCCAATATTTATTGCAATCATAACTTATATAATATTTATATACAGTATATATAGTATATTAATATAAACAATTAATTTATTCGATTGGCTAACTTTGATCAAAACCATGAGATTCAGATATTAATTGTCAGCCTTTACCATATGTTCTTTTTGCAGACATGTGTTAATTGTAATCAATTCAATAATTGTAATATCTTATTAGGCAATAAATTGCTTCTACAGTTGCTTTACTTTCTTTATAAACTATAGTCTACTAATTGTTTGATAAAAAGGCGCTAATTATCTGATAGTAAGTAAAGTTGAAATTTAAACTCTTGTGCCTTACATTTGCTTTCTTTTAGATTAAAAAGAGATTGAATTATGGATTTGGCTTTGGATATATGGGCATAATCTATAAACAACTGTTCAATTTATTAATTTAACTATAATTTTAGGACATCATATAAATAGACAAAATGTTGAGAACTTTAGTTTAAATAAACTAATTATATGACAATAAATAATCTTTATTGAGTCGCGCATTCAATCCCTTGTCCGTCATGTGACTCTTCATATCCATGATCATAGACTTCATTACGACCTCGATTTATACGTTGATTTGGAGTCTCGTGTTCTGTATCCAGTTCCATAAGCATAACCTCTTCCACGTGTTCACCATTGGTTGGAAAATCGATTTGAGGCTTTGGCGGCGAAATCATCTCCAACTGTGGTATAAATCGCGGATCAATATCTTCAGAAAATTTGACAGAAAACTGAACAATTAGTTTCCCTTTTTCGAAGGGGTCCTTATATGGAGGCATTCCTTCTCCAAGAATACACTTTACAGAATTGGGTTTTACTACTTCTCCCGGAAGTATACTAATGACTAGAGTTCTGTTGTCCAGTGATTTGATTCCCCGTTGAAATCCACACAAGGCTTCAGTGAGTGTTAACTCCATATTAAGTAGAAGATCATCAGTTCATACTCTCTTATAGACCTCGTGATCCTTTTCGTCTAAAACTACAATTATATATCCCGTCTGTTCGACACCGGGCTCTATATTTCCCTCACCTGAGAAAGTGATTATCTTCCATACCTTCGTCGATATGAACTTCTAATATCTTGTTATCTTTCAATACTTTCCTTCCATCACATCCTTTGCATCTGTCTTTGGCTGCAATTCGTTCTCCTTTTGCGCCACAATCGCCACAAACTGTTTGCATTTGTTGTATAAGAGTTGGTCCAAATTGTTGGATCTGGACTTGCATTCCAGTGCCTCTACAGGTCTCACACTTTTCGGGTCCAATATTCGGGGTTTTAGTTCCACTGCCGCCACGCTTTCAAACAAATTACTGCATTATATAAAAACTTAAAGTGAAAACTTTTTTACTTTGCATAACATTTTAAGCTTTAAGTTTTATAAGTTATTATCAAAAATAATTTACACAACAACTAAAACCTCCGATAAAATAAATTACTGACAGTTTATTAGATTATAATTTTTGTGCAATTTTTGTTTTGTGAATCAGAAAAATTGTTTGAGTAAAAGATTGAGAATCAATTTGAGAGTTACAGACACTTAAATAATTATGTTTTGACGTAATAATTAAAGCCTCCAGAATAGTGATGATTATATTTTTGACTTTGTTTTAATGTAATAGGGATTAGATGTTAGGATATTAAATAAGTCCTTAATTATTGGACAAAGTATTTCGAAAATCCCTATTTATAGTTCAACTTTCCCTGTTGTCGCTTATTTTGCAATTTTATTGCATAAAAGCTAATTTTAATCATCAAATTTAACTTAATTTGCTCTTTAAAAGTTTGAAAATTCTTTAGCAAAAAATAAAAATTCTTAAGAATTTCTTAATAATGTGGAATTTAGCCTAAAATTTTTTACAACACTTTTTCTGTTAAATCGATATGTTTTTAAACTCAGCCCATTTTTGAATAAATTTATTGAAAACCAACACATAACACATTCAAATTTAAAGACAATTTTTTATACGGTATCTTTAGGTAATTTAAAAATGTAATGTTTAAATACTAAACATGTTAAAAGTTTTTTCATTTATTCTTATACTTTCTCTTAAGTAACGCAGAACTTTCTGCGTTAGTTGACTATTCATCCAAACTATTCACGTGGGATCAAATTTTACATTTTTGTTCACACATAAGTCACTTAACTTGAAAAGTTAAATATATGAGAATATTTTACAAAAGTAACACTGAATTTATTATAAGTTAATTTCATTTTTAGCGCGATTTGAAAGAACCGCTTATAGATTTGTTCTGTCCGTCTGTCCGTCTGTCTGTCTGCCGCCGAATAGATCTCAAAAACGGTAAGAGTTATCAAAAAACTGATTTCATAATCAAAATCAGTGTTCCTGAGAACCTCTAAAATGACGACAAAAGTCTGTGTCCAGTGACCAATGGCCAAGCTACCGACGGAAAACTACCGATACTAATGCTTTACTATGGGAAAGGTTAGAGATATAAAAAATGGATTCATAATCATAATCAGTATCCCTGAGAACCTCCAAAATGACGACTCAAGTCTGTGTCCAGAAAGTGATAAACTGTATACTTTCCCTTGTTATAACTTATTATTGTGTCGCGTGCTTTACTCCAATTACATATTAAAGAGTAATGCTGTCCATAAGCTCGAAAAGCATATAGCCTGAGCATGGATTTTGTAAGCACGGCCTATTTCAGATGAGGTTAAGTTTTTTTTCTATGGAATTTCTTACGAGGCTTCCCTTTATTATTCCGCTTGTTTGCTTTACTTTAGATATCTAACAATTGAACCCATTTCCATAAGAAGTATACTCATAGGCCCTTCTTATGGAAATCGGTTCAATTATGTGCAATTGAATATCAATCATTTTTTGTCAGTCTAAAAATTGTAAATAATATTTTTTTAAATTGCTACAGAACAGTACTTTTATTATTGAAAATTTTATGGTGGTAAAGGATGATTACGCTGTCATTATTTATTGAAACTTATAAAAAAGTGTTTTTTTAATAAATGTAAGGCAAAACATATTATCAAAATATAAATATAATTAATAATTAAAGATAAACAAAAGCACAGATTAAATAAAAAAGAGTTAATCTTTCATTTTCGAGTAAATTCATACTTTTCTTCAGGGCTTTTCATACTAATGAAAAATGGTTTTTAACTACTAAATTGATAGTTATCTAAAAATTGAATGACTTAACAACGCTACAGATTGTGAATAACTTATTAATGATAAGCACTTGTTCTGATGGTGAAGCAATAGCACATCTGAGCGCAAATTCGAAGGAATCATTTGGATTCCTATCTACTTAAGCTTTAGATTTTAAGCATTAATTTCTTATTGGTTGATAACATTTGCTTTGACGGCTTTCACTTGTCTCCATATCTAACATCCGATAGTGTGTAGATTCTGAAGGTATCTCAAATATGAATGAATCTAATGGTTTGAATTTATGGAATAGTTATGATAATATTAATATAAATTCTACAACTTCTACCTATTCTGCACATAATCTTCATACTTTTGCTGAAGTTCTTTCAGCTGAAGTGAAGGCATATGTACCGAAGCATTGGTTGCAATTTGAAGCCCCCTCATGTGCCGTACATTATTTGCTTGGAGTGCTTTATATTTTTATTCTTATACCTGGATTTATTGCAAATTCCACTGTTATCTACTTATTTTTCAAGTAAGAAATTAAATTCATTATTAATCTGTAATTATTTCTATCAGTTTTTATTACCGATATTTTACTTGTTCTCAATTTTATGAAAATCATTTAAATAATTTTTAATTTTTAAAGATATTTTTCATTTGTATAAATTAGAACTACCACTACTTTAAATAATAGGGGAAGTAATTAAATTGTTTGATCAAAAAACGGATTTTCGTTTATAATTTATATACATATAAAACAATATCTAATTTTTTAATTTTTTGGACAATATCTAAAAACTAAGTTAGAGAAAAACCATTTTCGACATATATAAAGGTCTATAAAAGCATCCGAAGATATTCTTATGTTTTTGGATTCTGTATTTCCCTATTCTGACAGACTTTGGTTATAACCTTTAGACTGTATGTTATAGTAATTTAATGCTTAACAAATTTTACTTTTTTTGAGACCAATGTAATTTAGAGACTTGTGCTTGAAAATGTATTTTTGTTGTTTTATAATTTGAAAAAGTAAAATGTTTAAAATGATAAATAAATAATAATAATTAAATTTCCACTACAAGATGTCGATCATTGAGAAGTTCTTCAAACGTATTTTTATTGAATTTGGCCTTCTCTGATATATTGATGAACTCCAAAATGCCATTATTTATATTGAATAGTTTTTCTTGTGGACCTGTCACTGGAAAATTTGGTAAATATAACAAAATAAACTATTTTTTAACTATCTATAGACATAATGATAGATATGGTGATTTAATTTGATTGAATTAACTTATTTTGCTTTTAATCCCAACATGATTTACAAATTTTAAAGGTTGTGAACTCTATGGCTTTATTGGAGGGATGTCTGGAACTTCAGCGATCATGTCTATTGCCCTAATTTCAATCGATAGATATAAAGTAATATCTAATCCATTGAACCCTCGTTTGCCAACAAGAATCGCAATTAGGCTCTCGATGTCAATATGGGTTTACTCATTATTTTTTTCTTCTCCTCCCTTATTTGGATTTCTGAACCGTTATGTGCCAGAAGGATATTTAACAAGTTGTTCATTTGATTATTTATCCGAAGATCTAACTTCTCGTGTGTATATATTTGTTTTCTTTATCGGGGCTTTTTGTGTTCCAATGGTTATAATCGCCTACTCTTATATCGGTATTGTATTTGCTGTAAAAAGAAGTCGGTCTGTGTTTAATGAATCGAAAACTGTTGGTCAGGGCTCTAATTTTGTTAAATTTCAGAGTCAAAGAAATAACGAAATAAAGTTAGCAAAGGTTGCATTCTGTTTGATTGCATTATGGGTGCTGTCGTGGTCTCCGTATGCAACGGTTGCTCTGATTGGCATTTTTTACAATCAATCGCTTCTAACTCCGACAGCCTCTATGATCCCCGGCTTGTTTGCTAAGTCTTCTTCATTCGTGAACCCATTTATTTACGCCCTCTCACACCCCAAATTCAAAGCTGAAATCAAAAAGAAATTTTTCAAAGGCTCTGTCACCGCAGCAGACCGTACAGAAAATTTTCAATTATCCACCACAAGAGGCAACTCTAGTAGATCAGATAAATAATCTTTTTGACAAAATGTCTATTTTATAAGTGATTCCTTCAAAGTTTGTTCAAAAGTGAATTCCCTCAGTAGAGTATAATTATCAGCACAACTAAATCACTGTATTATTCAGTTAAATTATTTATGATAGAGTTGTCACATATGGGTTCACCACATGATTACTTGGAATAAACATCTAATTAGCTAACTATACCGTACATTCAATCACAAAAAGTTTGAAATTATTTACTGATCAAAAGTTTATAAAACCAATGTTTTAATTCTATTTAGAAAAATAGTTTTTCTGTATATCAATAGTATTTATTAATTAACTTAAATTATAGCAATTTTTCTGCACATTGTGGATAATAATTTTAAATAATAAATATTATAATTTTTTGAATGGCTGATTCACATTTTGCCTAAAAAAGTTGATGTATAGTACTGTGTGATCTACAGTAAAGAGTAACTCTTCAGAAAAACTTAGAAAATATATTAAACTAAAGTGAATTTTTCCAATTCCTGCTTTAGCTTACAATATATACACTAATAAATATTTTTTTGTTGTAAAAGAGATTAAAAGCTATTCGAGAATTAAATGAATGTTAGACTAATATTGTATTTGAATTAAAAGGCGAATGATTGGATGATTTGTAAAGAACTATAAATATTTTACGTCACATTCAGTAACTGTTTTCACAGATAACTAGAACAAAGTTCTCATTCCTTGAGAATAAAGCACTCGAGACTAGGGCTGTGTCGTGTTTAGTCTTTAGAGTCAGCTATTGTTCAAATACTATTAAAAAGTTCGGTATTGACACTTGAATACTACTAATTATAAATGTTAACTATTTAGAAGTTATAACATATTGTATAACATTTATTATAAATCGATAGTTTGGCAAAAATTAATAAAAACAATGTATAGAAGAAAGTTTACTAAAAGTTTAATAATTGTTATAATTTCAACACAAACTCTGTTTTGTAAGTATTTGTATTAATCTATTTTCTATTATAGCCATCGATTGTATTCTTATTTTTCGTAAAGCACTTATATGTATGAAAAATTTAATAAATTTGGTGTTATTTTTAGAATATATTTGCAATTAATAAAACTTTTAGAGGATTCAAAAGTATTACATTTTGTAATATTGATAGAATTATTGTATAAATGCTTTTACTATGAATCCAATGCTGTATAAAGAGAGAAAGCGTACAAAACAAGTAATATTTGTATTGATTCATAACTTGTAGTGTCTGATTATCTGTAGGAAGAATCGAATATTCAGTCTTAATCCCAATAACTTAAAGTCTTAAACTTAAAGTCTTAAAGTCTTAAACTTAACCCAATTTATAAGTCTAAACGATAGCAAAATAACGATAGCTTTAGCAAACTTTAAGTGAGCACTAATATAATGAAAGCCAATGCCATTTATTTGTAGAATAAATATTTTTTGCTCTAAAAGCTATTTATTTGTTTTGAATGACTTATTGACCAACACTTAATATTTTCCATTTCACTTCCGCTTTTCAAGTATAACGAAAAGGAAAAGTATTTGTTTTGATGTCTTGATGTCGTACTTAACTATAGAAGAGATAAATTAAAGATAGAAGTGTTAGAAGTGCTCAACTATTCTCTTGACTTGAATTAGAGATCAATGAATTAAACATAGATTTGGAAGACTGAAACTGATATAGGAATATATAAAATCATATATTAGGAATCTGTGATACTTATTCATTATTTCGAATCCATTAGTTCATAATAACCGTTATAAAACAAATCTTCAATAAGTGTCTCTTAGGAAAAGATAAATGATTCTGTTTCAGTGGAAATCAATTAAATTGAATCAAATTTAAACTTAACGGTTCAATAAGTACTCCGTAGCAGAATTGCATTTCTTTATTTTATATTCTGTAGCAAAGAATTTCACTTATTTGAGGCCTTACTGTATTAATAAAGAATTAATAAAAACTTATTTACTTGAGATAATACTATAAATACAACAATTATTGTTATTGAGCGGTTATGAGAAGATCTTAATGAAAAAAAATTTTAAAAATTATTTTTTAAACTAAATTTTTTATAAATAACTTGATAATTAACATTCACTTATTTATGAAAGTAAAATACTTTTAAGCTATTCTGTAATTAGACTTTAATCCATTTAGTCTGATATATGGGATGACAGTTATCATATCATTGATAATTGTGATAAATTTTAACAAAATTAGAATTTAATTGATTTTCTTTTACTTTTATTTATAATTAAATAAGTTGCTTTAGAAAAGGTTTAATAAATTTAACGCTAGATATGAGCATTACTTTATCTTTGACATTAATTGATTTGTTAATTGCATAAAGAAAATCTGTGTCAGACAATGAATACCTCTCATAAATAGAAGATATTAGAAGATTAGGACTCTTTAATTATAAGTACAGGTAAAAGTCTGTTACAGTATGTCATAAATCAATAACGAACATGTCTTATCACTTATTTTATTAATTAAAATTCAAAGTTATTGAAGGATTGGTTACAATTCGTCACAATATTATCCGATTCCTATTCAAAGTTACAAAAAATGTTAGAAATAAATATACTTTTATGCTAGGCTTCCATTTAGTTGATGATAAGGCATTTTTATAACATTAATTCAATATATTTTATGCTAAAAAGCATTTATTGCAAACTCATTGTGTGTGACCTTTTCAATCGAATTAATAAATTGCATACAGGTATTGCTCAAGAAAATACCGCACAATCGGGCTCTACATTAGACAAAACCGCAGAACTATTTACAGGCAAAATATCAACCAAAAGTATTGATTTGTCGACAGAATTGGATTCTTTAAATATTTATCACTCGCCTCCATCTGTTCAACAATCACAAGAACATAAGCCTCTATTGTCTCTCGAGGAAGCGGCACCGGTTGTCTGCTATGATTGTAATTCGCATAAAGACCCGGAATGCATAACAGCACCTGAAAAGTTTAAAAGAAACTGTACTGATGTAAATAGAGGCTCAAAATATATTGGCTGCAGAAAAATAGACCAATGGGTTGACTATGATTCTGAAGGTAGTGTTTGCCAATGCTATCATTAATTACTTATTGAGATGTCTTTAATTAATTAATATTTTATACCATTATTTTTTTCTTTGACAGACTTGAAAGCTCATCATCGAGTGGTGCGTCAGTGCGCTACTGAAGGAGATATGTCTAAGCCTTGCTATTATCGCGCAGGGTTTGGGGGCAGAGTAAATGCCTGCTTTTGTGATAAGAATTTATGCAATTCTGCCTTTGCTATTAAAATTAGTAGCTTTCATATTCTGCTAATTTTAATCGTTAGTCTGTACGGTGTTTATCATCATAATCAAGTTTAAAATAGATGTTAATATTGAAAAATTTCATTTGCTATAAAAGATAACATTAGTTTAAAACTCTAATTGCATTTAAATAGAGGTTCACTTTTCCAGAGTTCAAAATCTCAAGCATACCTGGGCAAGCACAGAACCTTTGGGTGGGGGTTTATTTCAAAATTTCTTTAAAATCTTCGGAGGTGGTCAAAACTCTCCGTTTTCTAGGACAATTTTTCTCAATT
>JAQGCH010001903.1:0-14107 GCA_034699485.1 Nanhermannia elegantula | reverse complement strand
ATATTAAACAGAGAGTTTCAATCTTTACCGATGCGTGAAATCTTTGATGCATAGAAGTAGTCGAGTTATAAGGCGGAACTGCATCGCAATAATAGGATGATTAATAGATAACTTGCATAAAAGCAATTTATTGTGATTTAGAACATACACCAGTAAAAGAAAGTTTGACCTTTAAACCTATCCCTTCATTGAACATCAATATAAATGCCAAAAACTCACTTCTGTTCTGATCAAATTTAATGACTAACATTAGGCTCGATTTAGTATTGCTTAAGATTATGTATCCCTTAAAAAAAGTAGAGTTTATTCAAAAAATTATTGCTGACTTTATAGCTTTAATGGCCAGAAATTATTTTTTAACTCGCATTAAAAGCATTGCTCGCATTGGGCTTAGGCTTTGACAGAATAAGATTTAAAGGCTGTTATTTATAAGAGCTCACGATTTTTGTATTGACAACATTTGATTGCAAGGAAGAAAAGCTGATTTTTCTCATTGTTGATATCAAAGCAAGTTTTGAATAGATGTTTCGCGAATCGAACAATGTGTGAGCCCTAATATATTGATCTGTATTATTATGTATTCAGTGAGGCTTTTCTTGGTTTTCTTTAATTTGGCTCCAAATTTGAAATCATTGATTTGCTCAGCAATAAGAATAACTCAAAAAAGCTAAATTCAAAGCAAAATTAAGTTAAATGTTTTTTCTATTTTGTACAATTTTTAATTTCGTACAAAAATGAAATAAAATGTCTTCACATGTGTATATTTTATTAAATTTCAAATATTTCACTATTGACAAAAATAAGTTTTTGTATATTTTTGATATTATCTAATATTGCATTACTTTTTGTGCATTGCATCTGAATCTTCGAAAAAGTATTGATGCGAAACTAGTATCTTAGATATTAATACTTGAGAATTCATTGAATGTAACAGTGAAAATGGAAATTTATACAGTCTAACCCCGTTATAGTGTGTTTCACTATAACGGGGTTAGACTGTTTCTTATTTACAGCCAACAATATTCAAAAAAGACCCTAATTCTCCAGATTTAATTCTGACTCTTTATGCGCCAAACAATAAAACTTTGTATAAGTTATAAAATAAAACATCAAAATACAATGTTTACACTAATTTAGACTAATCTAATATTTTGAATTTTAGTTGTTATCAGTTAATGAATTTTTTCTTAAGAGTTGTTTGAAATCTTTTATTAGTTAAAGTCATTTAACATATGATTTCGTAACAAACTTTATTCATAAACTTGAATTACATAAATTATTGAAATAAGTTCATTGAAACCATTGGATAAGGAATGGAAGATATTTTCAAACTGATATCATCAAAATATTAAAAGAATTTATATTTATATAACATTTATTGAGTCGTAAGATCAGCTAATTTGGAAATTTTACAGCTTTTAGCCCATAAAAATTGTAAAAGATTTTTACTTATATACTACTATATATGCTTAACGTTGTGTGAACAGTAAGTAAGTGTGTCTACAATTTTTAAGGGTCAAAGGGTGTAAAGTTTTCAAATAGACTGTTATTACTTGTATTTTATTTCAATATTGAATTAACTTTTATTAATCATTAATTATATTTTACGTCTCATTTATTTTTAAAAACATTTGCGGTCAACAAATTGAATAATAATTTGATTTATTTCTATTTGTTAGAAAAGGTTAGCTTAAAAAAATCGACTTAATAATGATATTGTTTTTAAGCGATACTCTTAAGGGATTTTCTCTTTTTGAATGTAAGTCATATGAAACTTGAAAAAATGAATGGCTCGAAGCAGAGAACGAACATAAAAGGACACTAACAGTTGATGCGATTATTTGTTACGTCAATGAACTTTTATTGATTATAAGTTCTTAAAGCATTTTATTTATCAAATATTTATGAAAAGCTTAAACCAATTTATTTGATTTACCGTAAAATTGTTGTATACATTTTTCCTCAAAATCGGATTATATAAAAGTTATCAAATGTTAGATTCGTTTTAAGTTATTTATAAAAATTATTAGAAATATATAACTAACGAACTTGTAATTAATTAATTAATATTTATGATAATAAAGCGACACAACTTTTAACAGATGAATGATTTCATAATCAAATTGCAAAATAAGCTTTAGCTTCCATTGCCTTATGAGTGAAAGCAATATATAAATCTATTTTACTGTTAAATAATGTTTAATAAGCAGCCGGTTTAGCAATAAATTAAATTCAAGAATAGCATTCAATTCAGTGATGAATTTCGGTCTCTTCACACACTGTTTAAGTTCAAAAGAGAAAAATTATAGTTTCAGAGAGAGATAGAGATGTGTGTGAGATAGGAGAGGAGAGGAGAGGAGAGAGAGAGGGGAGAGAGAGGGGGAGAGAGAGAGAGGGAGAGAGAGAGAGAGAGAGAGAGAGAGAGAGAGAGAATTCTTTCTGAATTTTAACAAATCGTTTTATGAAAAATGCTTTCCATTAATAAAAACGTCAAATTGAAGCCAATATTTGAATCTGATTTGAATGACTGCTAAAAAGGCATCTTTTACTGCAATACTTCAACAAAATAAGTAAAAACACTTTCTATTAATACTCATAAATAACTAAAATTGAAACCAAATACTAATAAAATATTTGTGGAATATAAATAAGAATAAAGAATATTCATTGAATATTCGTATCAGATTTCAAGGCATATGAAAAGACCGAAAATCATGAAAAGCTCTTAATTTATATTTAAAGCAATACTAGATTTTAGTTTAAGAGCTTATGAAAAGACAATAACTTATAAATGAATGAATGGTATTGAGAAATGTCTTACCGCTAACTGAATCCCAAGAATGTTTTCTTCTCTTCTTCTTCTTCATTTGTCTGACGCGACGAAATAATTTGAAAACTATAAGTATATAATAATTTAGAAAAAGATGAATCTATTTGTATTTCTTTCACATCTCTATTAAAAATAAGTTCATTTTTCAATACAACAAACTCTTCAATAAATTCAATAAATTTATAGTAAAAAAATACTTTTCATTCAAAATTATTTCTTTATTTTTTATGAATGAGTGATAAGAAGCGAAGTATATTTTCATTTGATTGGATTAAATGACACAATGCATTAGCTGTGCACTCAATTATTCTTTAGTTATTACTATTCTGTTCAATGAATTTTTTCTGTAGATGTGAACATACCTTGAAATTTATTGGTAATGTTACTTATATTAATAGATTTTGAATTATGAGTCGTTGGTTTCTCAGACATTTTTCTCTATTCATATATATATTTCAAATGAAACCAAATTTTCAGTATTAATGATTGATTTTTTATACAGTCTCTTAACTGTTTCTCTTTTGCACCCATCACTATATTCTTTAAATTCTGCGCAGGAGTAGAATTTTGGTTGTCAACAGAGTTGGGAATATTCGTCCAGTCCTTAGATTATTTCATTTTCTATATACAGGTATCATAAAGTGTTATGAAATAAAGCTATAAAACTCTAATAAAGTCATACATAACATATGATTAATTAGTTTTTCATAACTATAAAATGCCAGAATCAGTGAATCACATAACTTTATTATAAAGTGGGCAACAATTTAGTAATTAGCAAAAGTGAACGACACAGAGATTTATTTCTAACAGATTTCTAAACAATTCAAACATTAAAAGTATTTTCTGTTGGGAACGGACAATCACAGAAACTAAGGTCAATCCAACCAATTCCTGTTTATATAACATAAAAGGTTAAAGGACTCTCAGACAAAATCCTGATTTCAAATTTATTATAAACTAAATATTAATTTATATTTTGTTTTGAAATTTGAATTACTATTTTGCTGTTTTTTATTTTAAAAAATGTATTAGAAGGAAAAAGTCTAAATATGCAGTAAATATATTCTTATAAATTCAAAGAGATTTTATTGAAAGCTCGATTGATTAATTAGTTTTTTAGAGTTATCTTTAAACTATAAGTCTTCACTCTTTTATGAACTCTACTTCTTTATTAAATTAACTAAGATATTGAATTTGATAGATAAATATTGCTTAATAATTCAAATTTTAAGGTACTATTTGTGCCTATTTCAGTGTTTTAGGTAATATTATGTGATTAAAATTAGTGTTGTTTCCAATGTAAAATGGCGTTATGTTTGCTATAAGTGGTATTAAAACAGGGATTCTTTGGATTGACCCCTAGCCGTTTCTATTATTGTAATCAATCATAATCAGTGTGGTTCACAAATTTGTATGTGTGTGGCAGTAGCGATCGATGGTTTTAGCCCTCGCCCAAATAGCCGGACAAAAGGGCGGGCCATTTTCGCCCAAAATCAGGGCCAAAAAATTGGGTTGAAAATGCCCACTTTTTACATAAAAGCTCAATAACTTGTAAACTATATATACATTTTTTTTAATTAAACACAAATTGCTTAATACATATAATAACGCTATTACTGTAAAGCTATGACTATAAGGTTAAGTGCAATAAATTAAAAACTATAGATTTCTCGCCCTCTAAAGGAAGACATATTTTAAATTTTGTCAATATAAAAAACAAAAAAATTATTATTAAAACACCAATTATTATATTTATATTCATTTAATTGATGTTATTTTATGGGAAAACTATTTTATTTCAATCAAATTATACGCAAATGAAATAATTTTTTATGACTTTATGAGCTTTATGTTTCCTTTAATTGAGGCTTTTTGGGCGAGGCAAGGGCTAAGGCGGGCAGGCCCGGTCAAATTTTTTAGGCGGGCGTAAATCTCGATCCCTAGTGGCAAGTAATAGAGGAAATGATTTACTATTTAACTATTTTTGATTACTATACTCAAACACTGGCTCTTTATCTGCTTATATTCTAAACATTCAATAATTTTCTATATTATGATTAAGCTCAGCCACATTGTTGTTTGAATGCCTGTTCTCTCATAACTACATTACAAAAATAATTAATAAAATTTTTAAATCACATATTTTTTGTTGGCTATCAAATAATGATAACTCAATAAAACTTCTACATTGAGATTATTTATAAATATAATATAGAAAACTCAAAATATTTTGTATGAATTAAATAAAATAAAAATTAAATAAATTCTGATAAAATCGTGGAATCGACTGAAATCGTTATCAACAGTTCTCTCAATTTTGAATTTTACGGTATTTTTTAATTTTTTTAAAATAATAAATTTAGTCGAAAATTGCTTATCGAAACTTTACTTAGTTATTAAAAAAGTGAGCAAATTATTGCCGATACATAACTCGATATTTGATGACCTCATGGATCCGAAAATTCCCATTTTTGTTCTCTAAAGAAAAGTGCACGAACTCAACTGCGCATAAATAGTAATGAGTGCAAAAGTGACAGAAAAACAGTTATATATAATGATGAACATAAGCCTGAGAACCCTTAAAATATTCGAAAATCGAAGCTCACGTTTAGTTGTATTGATCTTATCGTCAGATTAGCTTAACTTCAAAAAGTCTAAGGCAATGCTGGTTTTGAGCTGAGTTTGCAAAGTAAAACTAACTTCAGAGTTAGCAATCGTGTGCTGTAACAGTACAGCACATGCTTTGAGCAAATTTTTAAAGAAATAGTATTAACAAATAAAAGAAGGGGTTTGTGTTGAAACTCTCAATAAAATATGTAAATTGTTCAGACCGTACACTCTTGCGATCCGATCCGTTCGCTCTTACGATGGTTTACTCTACTTTCGCAACATTTCCTCTCGCAGTATTGCTTTTCGCAGCGTTTCTTTTCGCAATATTTTACAGTTTATCACCATTATAGCAACTCATTTTATAAACGCAATACAATTCATTTTATCACTATTTTGATTCATTTTTTAGCTTTTAAATTATTGAAAAAGTATAGAAAGGCCTGTCTTTTGTTCAATAATAGACATTAATATAACTCAAAACTATGTCAATTTTTTAAATGTCTCGCTTTTTATGAGCATTAAAAATTAGAGTTTTTAATGTTATTGTTTGATATGTATGAATGCATAAATGTAATTAAAATCTTATGAAAAAATTAAATCTTTATTCAAATTCAAAAATGGTTCCTAAGCACTCTTTAAAAAATTTTAGAAAAAATGAATTAGGAGGATATATATTTTGAAAATAAAATGAGAATAAAATAAATGAAACAAAAAAGATGAAATTATTATATAGTAAGACATGAATATTTAAAGTGAATGCTGCGAAACTAGGAGTTACCATTACGATAATCAATGTAAGAATAATTGAAAATTCTATTCTATTATATGTTTAAGTCTGGTTTAAGTAATCATCTTATATGAGATTATTTTTGAGTTGAGCTCGAGTTAGTGCTAAAGTTAAGCACAACTGTTACAGCTTACTTAGCATTTGTACAATACAGTACATCATTTAATGACAAGAATTTTAGCTGTCAAACGATTCCTATTCAATTCGAAAAAAGTTCAATAAAATGTAAAGATCACTAAAAATAGAAATTTGTATCATTGATGTCAAATTCTTTGAATTTTATTATATTTTGTGGTTTTCAGATATTTTATATATATTTCAATAAAAACTTATGCATCGCTTATCAATAACTTGACTGTCGCACAGCAAGTGTATAACTTGTATGGCATCAAAAAGTTTTACAATCAATTTAAATATGTTTCAAAATTATGAAAAAGATGTGGTTCTCTCAAAATACAAATAGTGATTAAGGATTGAATTAAATAATATTAATATTAATTAATATTAAATCTTGTTATTAAGTTGAGAATTAATGTTTGTGCACTTTTTCTCAATGTTTATTACAATCAGCAAAAAAAGAAAAACAATTATTGAAATGAACATTATTATATAATTCACGTTAATTGCTTAAAAAGGTGTATTTACTACTGGTTTGTAATAAACGTTGATTTAAATATTTTATCAAATAATAATTGAATTTTGTTTCAAATAAATTTTATTAATACATTAAGAGTAATGAAACTATATTTGAATCACTATTTGAAATATTAAATATTTGACATAACTTTAAAACATAATTTTTTACATGTTTATATCTGAATGACTGAATCATCAATTAAATTGTTGATGATATGGTTTTCTGAAGCTCCAATTAGTCAGAGATCCTTTCAATAAAATAATTAGTTTATAATAAGATAAAAGACATTGAAAATAGTGTTTAAACAATGAAGTGTTATTTGCATTCTCTGTGAATATAGTGCTGATGATAAAAAGTGTGGAGCAAGCGTTCAATAGAGCTAATTAGTAAAACACAGTTGACATCACAAACTAAACAATGCATCTCTCAGACATACTATTAAATGGAAGTTACTTTGAAAACCTTATCGTTAATAATTTTTCCTAATGAAAGCTATTCTACAGAGTTTGGTCCCATTTGTATTCCTCTCATCTCAATCTTTATCTCTTGGCATTTCATTCTCAATCACTTTCAAGTTGATTGGTTTGATTGTAGATCGCGATAAGGCAAAGCCACTACTCTATTGAATAGCTTTAATAATTAATAACAATAACTTGAGTATGTGTCAAAAGACAAATATAATGATAGAATTGATTTCATTGATCTGATAGAACAGTAGATATATTGATTTGTGTGTTCATCACTTGGGAGCTATAATCAAATATCAATGATTTCTTTAGGTGTGACTCTTGGAAACGAATTACTAGAAACAAACACCTCTACGATTAACTTCGCTGCACGACTGCTCTGACTTCTCAATATTAGGGCTCATATTAAGAGCTCCTTTCTGTTAATTATAGTGTAGGGTATGTCTTAATTACAAAACTTGATTCTTATATAATAAATCTCTTTTGTAACATAATCTAACGCTAATTTACCCTTTATTTAAACAATTATTTTAAATATGCTTCGCATTAATTGTGAAAATTAAGTATCTTTCTTCATATTTATAAATTATAGTATTACTCAAACCGTTAAGTTTAAGAAATTATTTTCCATTAATAGATTTCTCAGATATCATAATTAAGTGGAATCCATATAGTATAGCATTAATTAATTAAGTTAATGCCAAAAGTTACTAAATAATACAGAGTTCCCGCCATAAAAATTGAAATATATCAAACCGTACCCAACAAAGGAATAATATATTTATCGATTAGAAAGCATGCATTTAACGCTATGCAGTATATCTAATATAATTTAGTACTTATACAAAATTAACAAATGAATAGAATTAGTCGAGTTTTGCTGCAAACTTATCTTAAACCTATTTGTCTAATAACGCGTAATGCGAAACAATAATTTTAATTTAGATTCACATCAAAATGCTTAAACACAAAATTGGAAACTATCTCATTTTTATCCAAATGAACTTATTCAATAGTTTTTGCTTATACTATAAGTTAAGTAATATTACAATTTACTACACAAAAATTGTTAGAAACATTTTTTTAAGATTTCTTTATTTCAAACATTTTTAACAGATTTTTAATGTCCATAATTCTTGTCTGTTGGGCCACTTTTAAGGGTAAAGTTATTCGACAGTGATTTAAACTAAAGTATAAAGGGCGTTAAGTGGGGGGTCTTGGGCAGAGGGGTTTCAGAGTTGGAAAATATTGGTGATCGAGTGTCCCATCTTACAAAAAATTTTGAAAATAATATTTTGTATAATTTGGGAGATATTGAATTTTTTGTGTAACTTTTTATAATGGAGTCTATGGGCGAAAAACCAAATTCAAGAATTAATTGCCGCTAGGGCCTTAATAATATTTTAATGAAACTTTACAAAATGAAAGGTCCTCATATGAAAATGTTTTTAAGAAATTGCGGTTTTGCATCTCGCACTCTAATTATAGTAAACACCCGATGGTATTTTCGATAAAATTAATTAAATTAAAAATTGATATCTCGAATGGCAAGAAAGAGCCACAGCAATGGAGATTTCACTAAACTTAATCATAAATAAAGTGTTATTAAATTACTAAAGCTCAAGGTCATACAAGGTCTAAAAATTTTAACCACGCCCCTAATAAAAAATTTAACCACTACTTTCATCAAATCTTGACCTAAATTATTAATTTAAAAATTAATATCTCGAAAATGCTTGATGCTAGAGAGGTTATTTTTATTAAAATTAATTATAAATCAACATTTATTGTATACACTGAGCTCAAAGTTATACAAGATCCAAAATATGAAACCACTCTCCTTCGAAAAATTTTGAGCTGCGCCCACTATTTATTCAAAAAAGATTCTCTACTGAAGTCGTAATAAGAATATGAAAAAAAATTTTCATTATTCCTTTTAGTTTACAAATTATACTAATTTAAATCGATAATTTTGGTCAAGAAATTTATGTTCAAAATTCATAACTCAGGATATAAAAATGATAAATTTATATGTATTCATTTTTTAAATGATAAAATGATAAAAATAAAATGCAAAAATTATTTCAAACTTATTAACTCTCAAGAGTAGAAAGTATTCTTTAAGTTTGACAGGCGTGGTTAAAATTTTTAGACCTTGTATGACCTTGAGCTTTAGTAATTTAATAACACTTTATTTATGATTAAGTTTAGTGAAATCTCCATTGCTGTGGCTCTTTCTTGCCATTCGAGATATCAATTTTTAAACTAATTAATTTTATCGAAAATACCATCGGGTGTTTACTATAGTTAGAGTGCGAGTTAGTATGTTAAAAACATTGTCATATGAGGACCTATCATTTTGTAAAGTTTCATTAAAATATCATTAAGGCCTTGGCGGCAATTAATTCTTGAATTTGGTTTTTCGCTCATAGACTCCATTATAAAAAGTTACACAAAAAATTCAATATCTCCCAAACTATACCAAATATTATTTTCAAAATTTTTTGTAAGATGGGACACTCGATCACCAATATTTTCCAACTCTGAAACCCCTCTGCCCAAGACCCCCCTCTTAACGCCCTTTATAATTTAGTGAATATAGCAAAGTAGTCATAGTTCTATTGAATATAAAAGCATCGAATTCTAAGCCTGTAATCGGTAGATATTTTCTTCAAATATTTAACTAAAACATTATCATAAAATCAAAATAATTGGAAATATTCAATATTAGGTTTAATACTGTATTTGAATGATCATCAAAAAACAACACACTTAAGTTTTATTTTAAACAAAATTTTTGCATTTAATACAAATTTTTTGTCTAATAGAAGGGATTTGTTTACCGTAATATATTTCAAAAATTTTTAAAAAATATTAAAAGTAAAAATGGATTTATGTGTTATTTGCCAACATTGAGAACAATTTGGATTGTTAACAAACTTGCACAATATATTAAGTATGTTTATATCATAATTACTTTTATTCATGCAGTGATTTAGTCTTAATGAAGTATTAAAGCTAAACGACGCGAAATTTTCTATCCATTATAAAAACAATTAATTCAAAGCTATTATGATATATATTAATGTACGATCAAAAACAAAAGTAAAGGAACTTTAAGATATATACTTTCATGTATTACACTGTTTTCCATTAAGTTTATATTATATGTTTCACAGGTAAGTATATATCTTAAGGACGATTTCCCCTTTACTTTTGTATTTAATAGTACTGTACTGTACTGTACAGTGCAATACAATGCAGTAGACCAGTGATCGGCAACCCATTTAGCCGAAAGGACCAGAAAAAACTCTGCATTTGCAGAAGGGTCGCAAAAAATATATAAAAAATTAATGTGAATTTTTGCAAATTGAAATATATTTAGTTTACAGAACTACTGATGATTGACAGCAATTTTTAGTTATACTCTCAAAAAAGCTGCAAAAAAGTAATCAAAAATTGAATTATTGGGAACAACTTTACTTTAGGGGCGCACCAAAAATATTATTATATTTTTGTGTTTTCTTATGTAGTCTGGGTCTAAGAGTCCGAATCTGATAGAATTTTGCCGATCGAAACTAGTTTTCGAGTTAAAGTCAATTGAAAAATATTTTCACCATTGACTTCCATTATAAAAAATTTTGTTTTTTTACAATAGGCTTCTGTACGTCAAATAATTTTTAACAAGAACTCTAGCTTCCCCCCTGGCGCTTACGAAAATGATAAACCGTAACCTAACTAATAACACGTTGGGTCGCTTCGCGTTTTGTTAGGTTAGGTATATCATTACGTGGCACTTAACTTACTTATAGAGGGATTATAATGGAAGTCTATGGGAAAATTCGACATTAAAGGTCGAATCTCTCGAAAACCGTATGAGAGCGACCTTTATTTCTTTGATATTATTGATCTACACATCAAATTACTTAGTTTTTCAGTTAACAATTCTAAACATTGTTTGAAATCGCGCGCAGAATAACATAATAGAAGTGAATGATAGGTTTTGAGCTGCACTGCAGTCAATACTTCACTATTTATCTGATTTATTTGAATCAATTATTTAATTAAAACTAAATCTAAATTATTATAAGTTATTAATAAATTGTAAACAATTAACGTATTTTTGTAAGTTTGAGTGAGTCTTAATTCTTACGTATAAAATCTGATAATGTATTACAGTTTGCAAATCATACAGTATGTTGAACACTGTTTGGCACTATAATCTTGTAAAGCATACAATTTTATTATTATACTAGTCTCCAGACATGGTAATCAAAATTTTAAACTGTAATTCTGGAAATTTGGAAAATTCAAAAGGAGACAAACTTATTGGTTTTCAATGACAATACTTTGAAAAATTTTATTTTTCAGCCAAAATATTTTCAGATAAATTTTTCCCGCCAGAAAAATTGTAATACATCGGTCACGTGCGGTTAATTCGAAATTTTTTTAATCGATCAATTTGTTCACTTTGGGAAATTCGGTTAATTCGGATCATTCGATCAATTTGGGAAATTCGGTCGTCTCGGTAAATTCAATTAATTCGAGAATTTCGGAGACTTCGGGAAATTATTATGACAGCGCATCAAATTTAAAATCCATTTGATTATATTCTACCAATTAATATGAAATTACATTAATTAATTTTTTATTATTATAGTAGTCTCTAATTATTAGTTCCAAAATCTTTTAGGGATTTTTTTTAAAGAAAAGTCGAAATTACCTCCAGTTTCCCAAAGTCTCAGAGGACAGCAAAAAATCTATGAACTGCCACTGCTCTAGAATAACCCAAAAATACAAAAATAACTATCTATATAATAATGGCAAAAATTTCTTTGTGGATCTATGTACGCGAATACTGGCCACTCTAAAATTGAACTAATAATATATTATTCCTCACAAGTCAGTCCACCCGAAAAGTTATGATTGGACGAGTTACCGAAAAATCGCTACCCACCATTGCCTTTTTATGGGAAAATTTCTATTTCCTCCCGTTCTCATAAACGGGCCAATTACTAGTTTTAAATGATAACCAGTTCCTAATGTAGTTCTGTGACAGTGCCGTACCCAGAAATTTTTGGTTGGAGGCCAGACATAGGAAAAATTCCAAGATTTGATAATTTTTTGAAATTGCTGAAGACACACTTAAATGCATTAAATTGCTTGGGGACCAGAGGCCACTTGGCCCTTAGCTGGATGGCACTGTTGCGTAAAATCCAACTTTTAATTGTAAACAAAAATCCTAGGATTGTAAAAAAGTAAGATTCTTTCCTATTCTTAACTGTTTTCTCATCATAATTGACTCATTGTGAGTAAATTATTTTGGATATCAATATTTCATTAAAATTGTTAAAACTGATGATTATACTGTATTACTAGTATATATATAGTTAGCATAGTTAGGGCTCCACTAATCGGTGAAAGAAAAACAAAAATTCGGCGGTAATATTCGGCGTTAACATAAAAAACAATATTATTATTAAAAAATTTTTGAGTTTATCTTTAATATGTCCGTTAAAATACAATAACATTTGCATTTTAAGCACTTCTTCACTGATATTCGTTCGCCTCTCATTGTAGAGATATCGTAATTTACTAAAAGATCGTTAGGCATTAATACTTCCAGAAACCATACATAAAGTTTCAATTGCAATTTGAGATAATAGCAGATAATCACGAGCACAATCAACCCAATAGTTTTAAAATGTTACAAATTTCAGACCGTTTACCGGTTTTATTCGGCGTAATAGAGGCTCATGCTGAGTGTAAGTTCTGAAAATCAGAAATTGGGCGTAAATTGGCCTTACAGTACGCCGATTAGTGGAGTGTCTATATATAGTTTACTTTATATGCTTCATAAATGATGTTTTTATATAGGTATACTTGATAAGTATCCGGATTGACACCTGAGTCACCGGAATTTTAGTGAATTTTTAAAAAAAATAAATCGTGAAATTTTGCTTTGCGTAAAATCTTATAATATTTTGTTTAAGTTTTTGAAAGCCTTATAAGACTTCCACAATGTCAAAAATTTGTGACCAGACAGAGATTATATTTTAGATTTATAATGTTCCTGAAGGGATTTTTTATTCCATTTGGTATGTGGTAAATGGTCATGCATTT
This sequence comes from Nanhermannia elegantula, assembly GCA_034699485.1. Lineage (NCBI taxonomy): Eukaryota > Metazoa > Arthropoda > Arachnida > Sarcoptiformes > Nanhermanniidae > Nanhermannia > Nanhermannia elegantula. The sequence goes on along the minus strand of JAQGCH010001903.1, from coordinate 650 downwards.
TATGTTAGCCTTTCACTTTGTGAGAAAACAAGCCATAAGGGTAGCGGTCACCTATACATGTCTAAATATCCTTTAATAATCAACGATTCCAGAATAGTAAATTGAACTGATGATGCAGCTTATTTTTTCGCAAATTAATATTTTTGTGCAAAATATCTCAAATTTAGCGCTTACTTTTTAGTGTTTCCATAGAAACCCATTATGAATACAAAACTTCACAAAAATTGAGGTGACTGTTGGAAAATTTTGATATTCCGATCTGAAGGGTTTGGATAGTCATAGAATCAGGAAATATGCATTAACTCAAAATCAAATGATAAGAAGGGTGCCATGAAGGATACTTATCAAGTATACTAATATGAACCGACATCTGCTTAATCCTATCAAATACGGTAATACATGCATATATAATATCAAAAATGTATGGAATACCAGTCAAATATTTTAAAATAAATAAAAACTTAAAATATTACTGAAATTCGTCTGTAACTTAAATGAGGAAAAAAATCTTTTTAATTTGGTTAGTATTGTCTGTCAATGCATTGATGAGCACAAAAAAATTAAGAATTTGATGACTTGATTCTATAAAATTGAATTTAATTCATATACTTAATAGTTAAAACAGGTATGCAGTTATGGTCAGATATATC
>JAQGCH010001902.1:0-14110 GCA_034699485.1 Nanhermannia elegantula | reverse complement strand
AAGCCTTTCAAACGAGACTAAAGGTATAGAAGAGAAGAAGCGCTTAAATTAAATAAATGTCGACTCTTTGGGTCTTTGGTTACGGATCTCTTATATGGAATCCTGGCTTCGATTACAGCCAATCCAAAGTCGGCAAAATCGGTGGATATGCCAGACGTTTCTGGCAGGGAAGTGATTGCCATCGAGGAGATCCATATCAAGTATTTCAATCACTTTTAACTCTTTTCTATTCATTTTGTCATTACATGTATAACATGTCTGACTCTAACATATTGTAATGTTATACCCATTATGTGTCACAAACACAATAATAAATCACATCTCTTCTCATTTACTTATTCTTCTATTTATTTATTCTTTTCATTTAATCACTACTTTTCAAGATTTGAGTTCATTATCATTGCATTTCATATAAATCTTCATATCAGTTCACTTTTTAATTATTAAGATTTGAGCTTATAAATAATATATAAGAAATAGTTTTGTAAATTATCTATAGATGAGTTCAACTCAAGTTGAGGTCAATGACCAGCTAATCCCAGATGTCGACCAAACATTCCGAGTATATCATAGTTTCTAAATATATCATCAATTTATCATTTGTTATTCTCCTAATGTTAGAACACTTACATTCATTACATTCTTATATCTCTTCAATAAAGACCCGAACATTTAATCAGGTTTTACATTAACTCATAAACAGAGTCTCTGCTTTTCAGGAAATTACGAATTCATTACTATTCCTCTTTTTTTTGCAAAATAAATAAGTTCCGAAATAAAGTGTAAATTAAGCCATTCGTGTGATTCATGTATGTTTATGTCACGAAAAATCAAATATTTTCTTAATTTTTCCCAAATTCTTCAGAATTATAATAAATATTTCTTTATTAAAGTTTTTAAGAAGTGATTAAATGTGAATAATTTGACTTAAAAATTTTAAACTATTAAATAAATTCGAGTTCATATAATAGTTATAAATTTTGAAAGATTTTTCTCATAATAAAAAAATTTTTTTTTGGTTAATTCTCAAAAAACTCAAAAGCAATTTGTTTCAGTGGCTTTGGGCTTAAATTACAATTTATAAATTTTAAAAACCTGTAATCTTTTATTAAATAAAAATTCTGTTTTACTCCCGAAAAGTAGTCAAAAATTCCGATAAATTTTTGTGTGATTTAAATGCCGAAAAATAGAGACTCTGCTTATAAATAATATCTAAAGTTATTAGAGTCACTACATTTTTGAGAAATACTTATTTTTCTGGTCTAAAGGTTAAAATTTGTTAAATATTAATCACAAAAGAACAATATTTGTATATAATTATTGTTTATGAACTTAGGTTTTATGCAATTTTTGAGTTAGAAAAAGCAGAAAAAAGTGCATAAAAACTTTGATCTTGTGATAAACTTTATTGATTTAATATTTAATAAATTGAAACATTTGTTAATTAATTGAGTCATAAGCAGTTCTATTTGAAATGTAAGGAAACTACTGTTTTTGATCTGAAAAAACACTTGTATTCATTTGAATTAACTTGAAATTAAAGTTGAGATATACTTTGTTAGGATTAAATGAATGTAAAAACAGTTTAATCGCCTAATATGCCAATGAAATGAAATTAAGGTTAGCAATAGTGAGATTGAGTTCAGTGGGCTATACAAAGGTAGCAAAAAAGTTTTTATTAGTCTCTAATATTATTCAAGCGTATCATTATTAATGATTCTTATCTTTTATTATAATAATCTGATGAAAGGCTAATCGCTAATAATTTTTCATTATAATAACAGCCGATCGATCTTAATAAATAGCCTCATTTGTTCAACAAACTGGATCTGTTGCTTATAATCACTTTTGATTTTAAAAAATAATTTATGTTTAAAAATATCCCTCAATAGAGTTAATTTGATCTGATAGCTAATGCCATTTGTTAATTACTTTCTTTGCCCCATTTCATAATGTCAAATAAAATTAACTCAATAGTCATAATAAATCTTATCTTATGAATAAATAATAGAATATCTGCAGTATATGTCCAAGTTCTACAAGTTTGAAAGTGATATTTTTATGCTGTTTTGATAAGTCATTTGATATCATTATTGAGCCAAATGCACATCATTCAGAATAATAATTTATTAGTTTTATACAGTTTAACATACGGATAAACCTGTACTCCGGTATAACTTATTCATTACAAGAATTTACTAATCGGTAAAAGTAGTGAAAATTTATACATTCAGACATTTCGATAATATCTCTGGAGATTTAATTAGAATTATTGCAGTCTATGATAAAAATTTATTCAGACTTTAATATTTGAAGGAAACACATGTACGATAGACATATGTTAATCAGATATAGAATATCCTGATTTTAGTAGTATTTCTGCGATGTAAGCGCAAGTTTTTATCAGATCTTTCCGTTGCAGCTCAAATATGTTTAATATATGTTTTTTAATTTGAGTTACAATCTGTTTAATCAGTAAATTATGGCTGAAATCAAATTAAAAATAAAAGATTTTTTCAAAATATTGATTCATTAAAAGTGAGAATAATAATGAATAATATAAACTGAGCGACAGTCTATTATATTTTTCGGAAAATAGGTTCTCTCCAGAAGTTACTAAAAACATGTTTTCAATAATAAATTTATTCTATTTTTTTATACATTGAACTGAACTTATTTTACGCCAATGGCTCAAAAGTAGTTTTGGCACTTTTGAAAATGAATGTATGCTTAAGATTTGGGATGAAAGATAATTCTTATAGCTATTGGTTATAATTTAGATTTCTTATGAATTGAAATTTAAATATTTAGATTTATTCCTTATTGTATAGATTCGATTGAAAAAATGCTTCCAATACAGTGAGTGTTTCATAGCTTTATCTCAATTATATTAAGTCATTGATTCACAGAATTAGAGAATTTAATAATGAAATCAATTGATGTTATCTTCATTATACATAAAATTGAATTTATAAATAAGTATTTAATTAGTTCCATTTTTAGTTTGGGTCACTTTAAATACCATTCATGGTTAGTATTCATATGAAACTTATGTGAATTTGCAAATTAATTGTTCTAAAACAACTGTATAAATACTAAAGATATAAATTAGTGACAGAACTTTTCAAAAAAGTGTTCAATTGATCACTTACTAAACGAGATAAAAATTGAAATACTTATATATATATCTGTAATGTGCGAACCTGACTATTATATTAACATAAGTCTAATCCATGCAAATGATATTTTACCGCAAAATAAAAATTATTATGAAAAGCTCTGTTTCTTATGAAAATTAAAAAACGAATCTTGGGTTCAATAAAATACTTTCGGTAAAGCATAACATTGTTGTATTAACGGATGAAGTAATGGAATAATCTTCAATAAATGAGTTGTAAATTTTTAAACTTGAAATTATTATATTTTTAGGTCAAGTTTATGTGTTAAATATTTTATCAGAAACAGAATTAGCCCCACATAAAATCTATACCAACACTTCTGCTTCAGATATAAGCCTTATTATATCGTGAGATATATTCTTATCAAACGCTTTGTTTCTAAGAATATTCCTACAATGTATTTCATGTTTCCTCGAAAGCTAAATTGATTGCTTCACTTTAACTAAATATCATATCCTAAGTTTCATTACAATTTGATTAAATTATAGACTATTTTGACATAATTTTCTCACAACTTATTTTCAATTTTAATATTTCAATGTATTTCCTGCATAAAAGTGATGGGGTTTATAAGTGACACAATTTCAAGGATTGTCATCACAATAGTGATGTGAATTCAATTTATTATTGTATATTTCAATATAATTAGTATTTTATACTTTAGTTAAAATATAGTATATTAAGACCTCTGCGCCTAAATATTATTTATTTTGAGTTATTTATTAATCCATAAATAATAGTTAACAGTAACTTATGTGCCCTTTAATCATAAATATTCTAATCTATTTTGAGTCATTTTCACCTAATTAATCAGGATATGAACATTGTTTTTATGTTTCCTTTATTCAAGATTGAGATAGTATTGAACCAGCTTTTGAATCTATTTTTAGAAGAAAATTATTTTTTAATTCATTAAACCTATGAAACCAATACTGTATAGATATACTCAGAAATTTTAAATAAATTTTAACTTTAAATTCAATAATAATACATGTGATTATTTGTATCAATTCTTTTTTATAATAATATAACACTAAATACCACTATTGAAACACTAAAATAGTATTTTACAAACAAAAAAATCCATATTTAATAAAAGTAGACATTCATTCTTTGCATCTATTCATTACCGTTTGATATAACTTAAAGTTGAATTAAGGTTATAACTGAAACAAAAATTAATAATGAATTAAATTTTTTTGATAGCTTGGAAGAGTTGTGACACTGATCGAGGAAGAAGGAGTAAGTCTATATGTCTATCATCTTTAATCGACAGACAGTTTAATGCGTTCGACTTAATCGTGTTTCGATTTCTGTTAATTTTGAATACCATTTAAAAAATATAACCATAATTTAATGTCGTCAGTAATTTCCGTGCCTTAAGACATGATAAGAATACAGAAAAGCTATTACTAACATCATTTGCAATTATTATTTCTGTTACAAGTCTTGAGGGAAATTGAACTCTTCATTCAGTTAGATTTAAGCTAAACTCAGAAGTGCTGCTGAGCTGTAATTCTAGTGTTTTGAGAATCACGTCTTATAAAACAGGTCACTGAACTTGAAAACAAATAATGATTCGGACCTCAAAGGACTGGTTGCTTATAAATGGCAGAACAAGCAGTACAAGCAGTAGCATCTCTTAGATTTTAAGACATACTCCTCCTATTCTTCGCTGCAATTGAATGCAAGCATTCCTTTGCGATGAAGCGCAAAATTGCAGTGAAGTGCCGATGTCTGGACTTCATTGCAATTCATTCATGTGTTAAATCAGACTGTCTTTTAAATTTAACTCTTAGATTGACATCTACTGAAAGGTGTATCTCTTACTTTCCAATAAACAAATAACAAAAAAATTCTGTTTAGAACTGAGCTTTTGCTACAGAACGCAAAAAACCTACAGATAATATCTTTTTCATTTGTGTAATCATTTTGAGTAATTATATTGATGTTATGCTGACAGACGTCCACTTGGGGTCGAGCCTTTCAATTCACAGACGAATCCTCGACATTGGCTTATTTGGGAAATCGTGAATCATCATTAGGTGGTTACTCAACAGTTATCGCACAATTCCATCCCAGAGACCCAAAAGAAGAGTCGTTCCCAGTTCTTGTGTATATAGCTCTTCCATGCAATCCTCTATTTCTTGGATCGGCGCCTTTGGACCAAATCGCTAAAGACATCGCATTATCTAAAGGCCAGTGCGGTTATAATGTTGAATATTTGGCAAAGTTGGCGGCCTTTATGCGCTTTCATTTGCCAAATGTATGGGACGAACACTTGTTTACTTTAGAAGGATTAGTTCGCAAATTATTATCTGATTCTAATCCTCAATTATTAAAATTATTTGAGAACGCGTTTATGCACGACATCATCGATTCCGATGCATTAAATTCAATGATACATTATTTTGATGCAACGGGGGATGAATCTAACTATTCAAGCTCTTCCTCTTCTTCCTCTTCTTCCTCTCTAACTAACACTACTTTATTATCAGAGATGCCATCGAGATATACAGATCGAGTACCGGCCAGAAAGTTACGCTGCATTAACAAATAAATTGATAATTACTACTGCTTTTCTTAAATCTATTTTATGTTAAAAATAAATTATAATATTAAATGACAGCTATCATGAATGCTATGGCTTCATGTCATTGTGTTTTAATAACAATGTATTCTGTAGTTTGGTGACAGCGCCTCTCTTAAAATTATAGACTCTTTAAGTTTAATTGAGAAATGAATCTTAACTTACAAGTTAGTCTCACTGACTGTATAGTGTGTCTCAATAGTCAATTTTCATTGGTATCGGTTTTTTCATTATTAACAACAAGTGCCTTACATACAAATTAAAGACAATCGTTTTGCGTTTTTATAATATAATTATAATTAATTAAAATATAGACAAAATGTGTGATTTACGTCAATATACAATTAAGAAAAGTTTGAATAAAACAAATTAATAAAAACTTTTTAATTTACTGGTGTTTGAAAAGTTTGTCTCTATGTGTGAAAAGTTTGTACTTGTATTGTATGAAAAACTCGACCCCATAGGAAAGTGACTTTTGAGACATCTTATAAGCTTATAAACTCATTTGATTCACATGAAATATAATTTTAGGATATGTTTTGCTGCTACAAACTCTAATATTAATATAAAGTTTTAAAATATATAAACTGTTTCTACAAATCATATTCATCGTTGACTTTTGAATAATAAATTTAATTTTTCAAATTTATGCGAATTCACACCATAATTATATAAACTAATTAAAAGCAATAGAAACAGTCTTTTATTATGCATATAATACAAAGTTAAGTATACACCTGTATCTTGAGGTGCAGGTATACCAAGCAATAGTACAATACAACATTAGTAATCAAAATCTCGCAAATTTTGTAGTTTACAAATGTGAGAAAAAAGAAGAAAAAGAAATAAGAAAACTGAGGGTTATTGAGTGGTTTATAAGAAAACTTACAGAAAGAAATAAGTTTTTCCCACGGGTCGGTCGTTCTGTTGGGCTTCTTATATGCATTACCATCGCGTGCCGAAACAGGTGAAAGACGTCGTGAGAACGGGTCCTGACTGACTGCTTCTATACCTTGAGGCGAGGCTCTTGCAGGCCATCAGAATTGTAGCACCAGCTGGTGTACTGGTGTCACATCTGAAAGGAGGCCAACCTTTATAAAGTTCTTGTTTAAACACTCAAATACACGCCAATACTTATGCACTGCTTTTCTTTTATTTCAATCAATAAATATTATTGACTAATAAAATAATTTGGACCAAAGACTATTCAAATTAAGCCAATTCATGATATATTTTAATTAATTAACTTTTTTGCAAATTTATTTTTACAAATTGGTCGTTTTCTTAATACTTATACTGTAGTATTGTTATTGTGCTTGCATGTAATGCTTCATTAATTTCAAAATTGCTCTCCATTGTGACTCCCATTTGAAAATGAAAATTATTTTTCTTATTGTTTATCCCTATTCTCAAAAATGGTTATTTAAGAAATAAACATAAGCTTTAGTTATTCAATTGAAAGATTTATCTCTTGTAAACTCTAACCTACTCTTGTAGACTCTTTGAAGACTTTCGCTTTTGAGAATTCAAAGGCTTTTCAACGCAACCCATACACTATATGTATGGTCTAAATTCAAGACCCATTTCAGGTGCTCCTTCTCTTTTTGTTAAAGTATTTATTCATTTCTTGACAATAATATCAACAAATCAAACAGATTGACAACGATTGACCTCTAGCTCTCTTATTCTTTAAAATATAAAAATTCTCATAATATGAGAACAAACATTGGTATCAAATTATAAATGCAGCCAAAATATTGACAATAATTTATAATAATATTGAAGGTCTTCTTAACACGAGATATATTTTATGTTTATAATTGAATTAACTTCTTATCAGAAGAAAAAAGTTATTGAAAGTATTTTAATTTGAAATATTGTTGTTTACAATTATTGTTAAGTTGATTGTACAGGAGCTCGAAAATGCTTTGCATAGTAGTTATTAAACTTATATAATGTATAAGAATCAGTTGACAACTCTTAAGGACATTTCATGAATTACTATTAATTTAAACAAATTTTAATTTTGATTTAAAAATAATTTTTGCATTTCAACAAAAGGGTTAACTTATTTTTAGAAAAGCCTCAGAATCAGAAACAGGCCTTATAGTGAAAAACCTAAAATTGTGGTGTAATATTACAGTATAAAAAGCACAACTGTATTGTACATAACAAACGAAGTAAGTATTAAGTATAGCTTTAACACCATAGATAAGGAAGCAGTTGCACGAACTCAACAGCACGTGTTTTTAAAGGGAAACTCATTCCCACGGGTTGTTTTGGTGACCACGCGAACACCTTTACCCCTCAGGCTTTTGATGCCAATCATTATTACAGTGTAGATATTTATTAAAATTTGGTTTAGAGGTTAATAATTCATTTTTATGTCAGAATTAGGCGAATATAAAAAGCTGTGAATTGAAGATTGAACTGATGCGACACCTGATTCAACCATTTAATTATTATAAATTGATTCAATCTATAGCCAAGTAATGATCTCTATATAAACATAAAATAAGTTCTAACAAAAGAGAATAAGAAATGCTATATTATTCAAAGGAACCAAAGTCACAATTGAGTGACCGCCAAATTGCCATTTCTTCAAATAATTTAATGTTTTAAGCATTAGGTGAAAGTCAAGGTTAACTTTTTAGTTAGTCTTCAGTCAATTTCACTTTAAAATGAGGTTTTGTTGTTATGCGAGTGCTGTATATTATCTTTTATTGTTTATTGATGTTTTAGTTATGCACCTGTTCTGCAGAGAACATAAACTAATTTAATAATAAGTTAAAGACAAATGCAATAATAAAATATATGGTCTGTTCTTATTATGGTCTTTGAAAGGGGAAAAACCCTTAGTTTGACATCAAATTTTTGGTGTCATAAATTCAATTGAAAGATATATTTTAACTAATGAACGCATACAATTAGAAGTCGTTTAAAAAAGCTTTTTTATCGGCCAACTCCCTAATGAGAGGAGATCTCATTGAAGCCAAATGAGATTTTTGCAGGGATAACCCCGTGTAGGCGTGAGCGAACGCGCTGGGCCATAGGGTTATTACCCTTTATATTGAATGTGTGGTCAACATACAGCAGAGAAAACAGCCAATAGGCACGAGACAATAGGCAAATCATTATATAGTTTAACACCATTATAAAAAATTAGTATTTTTCTTATATTAAACTTAATTTTAGGTAATAGAATAGCAATGACTAGAATTCAATTTTTAGATAACTTTGAATTATGAGAATAAACTTTTGCTTGTCGTTATGCGTAAAATGCATAATATTTGAACCCTTGACACTGCTTATAAATATACTGGTATTTGTGTTGATGTACGTCTAACCATGAATACCACTTGCACTGTAACAGCAATATATAATAACAGCCTTAAATATAATTAAAGCTAAAGATAAACCAATAAGTAAGTCATGAAAACTGTCTCTTTTTTAAATGCTTTCTTTTAAATAAGATTCAATGAAAACTTTAAAAAGCTTTGCAAAAAATATAAAATTTTATTGAGGCCTAAATTTAAACTCTTTGTGATAATTATGTAATTCATTTAGCGGACCATCTAATCAAAGAAAGTGTACGCCTTTATTGAAACGATTATTAACGGGAATTAAAGGATTTCACTCCTTTCGAAGTCTAGTTAATAATTTTGAAAAAATTCATGAAATATAACATTCAATAAGAAGTGTCATTGAAGCTATACATGTAGTATGAAATGTGTCACATATTTTTAGTATTCAACTCTTTTTGATTCTCATTAAGTTATAATAAGCACCGGTACGGTATATGAAAGTACAATAAGCTCAATTAAAAATAGAAAAGGGTTAAAATACCTGCATTTGAGAGCCTTTATAGGAAAGTAAAACAGTTAAAAAGTATAAGTCTATAAGACATTCAGTTCTGAACTTCATTTAATTGAGAGTTAAACCTTATCATTAAAGTTTGAATTTTAACTTTTTAATAAAGATTTTTCACTAAAGTTTCTATTATTAGTGATAAAATATATGAATAGGATTTATCACTAATAGTTTGAGCTTATTGTACAGGAAAACAGATTAAGATTAAGCTTTACTAAATCTCTTGCTGCAAATAAATTAATTATTGGATGTCTTCACATATGGTCACAAATTGTTTTTCACTAAACAACTACAGTAAATACTTAAGTAAAAAAATGTCATAAACTTTTGGTCAGCACTAAACTACTATTTAAAGCACATTTACTTCATGGCTAACTTGAATCCATTCATCTAATAAAATGTGCAAAATCGCAGGCCTTCCTGTTTCCTGTGTCTTTGCTTATACAGACACCACATTTCCTCAATGCAATGGTTCCCACGGAAAAATTTTTTCTGTCAAAAACAAAATACTTTTAAACCTATTCAGGAATAATTTCTGATCTATTTTTTATTTTTCATGTTTGATTTGAAAATAAAACTGATTTAAAATATTGAAAATAATATTAAATTATTAATAAAATAGAATTAAAAACTAAAAATCATATCTCGGACTATAATGAGTTTAAATATAAGATACCTATAGTTTCAAACCAATATTCTACAAAAATGTTTAAATTTGTGTGAAATAAGTAAACTTTTTACTTAATTTGAAAAGCGATTTACAGATTTCTTATAATATGTAATGTTTTGCATATACTCTGAATATGTAATACATTTTTTATGATCATAAAGTTAAGCTGTATTAGACATCAGTTCTAAACTATTGAAACAAAATTTAGAAACTATTTTCTTATGCCTATAATGTTCACCCCATTTTGCCTATCAGTTGGCATTTTTAATGTTTCAAATATAAAAAATGAAATGAGGGATAGTCGAGTGGGCTTAAGGCATCGAACCAACATTTCGAAGATATGGATACAAATGCCACTAATGTTTTGTGTTAAACAAAATAATTTCAATACAATCCAAATTTAACATATACTGTAATCGCCTGATTGCCAGACACGAGGGTTTCCAATCATATTCACAGGCATTTATCGTCATTATAGTCAGCTCGAGTTCTCATTTGAAAAGTTGAGGCTTAAAGTTGTGTTGATTAGAGATGAGGTATAAGTCATCTTAATTTTCAATTTTTGGGTCATATTTAAACAAAAATCTGTTCTCAATTTTATTGTATTTCTGACAGAGATCACCAACACGTTTATTAGAATAGCAAAAATAGTTAAAATTGTTTTAGATTTAATAAATTTTGTAAAGACTTAATTATCTAAAAGTTTTTGTAGAGTTTTAATCGAATTTATAAAAAGTATTTAGAATCCATTGAATACGATTGTCTCTCATTTGTGTCTTAATGCACAGTCAGGTCCTATTCGAGAAGCTGTGCGCATAAGTTTTTGATGAAATTTGAATTTGAAACACGATTTAAAATAAATTGTCTGACAATTTTTACAGAAAAAATGTAATTTTGTGAACATTAAGGAATTTATTGGTCAGGTCTGAGAACCACTGTTTTAGAGGACAAAAACTTATTCTTAATTAATATTCTCTTATGATAGGCATTAACCGAAAAAATTTTGACACTTTTGCTCTCGAAATAACAAATTCTTACATATCATTGCACTCAAAATAGAGAAATAAATGTAAAAAAGTGTCGATTTTTGAAATTTAGATCAATTATTGAAACCCAAATTTAGCACACAATTGAAAAAAAACAGGAATCAGATTCTGTTGTGCCGTGTATTGCATGCACTGTATGCTGATATAGAAATGTACTAAACTGTAAAGTAATAGCCTTTGAACCAATACTGAGTGAAGCCATCAGTAGTGATGACTCCAAGCGGTCGACTCTCTAACCAATACACTGTTTGATGACAACTGTTCTTAATATTTGTTTATTGTTTGACATAAATATAATTTATATTTATATTTAAATACAACAAATATAACAATTGAATAATCATTTAGTTATTGAACAAAAGCATGAATTGATTGACAAAAATAAATAGCAATCAAATGGTTATAAATAATTGTATTTCTAAACTCATATATATTATAAGTCGAACTGCAGTTCAGCCATCTTTTTATGGGTTAACAAACACTAACACCTATTGAATTACTATTAAATTCAAAACTATTTGATTTTGATTTGATATAAACTCCAAATCTATTTGTATTTAAGTGTTTATAAAGAGTTGAAGACATGTTAGAAGAAAGTACAGGAAATTTCAGCGCAACGCGAAATATATACGACTGGTATTGCATTTACGCCTATTTTGTTTGATTTGCTTTTATGTAATTTTAATGTAATATTAATTAAATGCTTAATAGGTATCAGACGACAAGTCATGTAATCCTTAACGTAATGATAAAGAACTTGAAGGAAAGTGACGTAAAAGTGAAACTAATTGATGAAATACTAGACGTGAGCTGTAATCTCGCGGATGGCAATCAATTCAAACTACATTTCAATCTGTTTAAGAGTATTTATGTGTCTGAAAGCAATTGGACAGTCTCTCCATCAAAGCTTGAGATCAAACTCAAGAAAACTGATCGAAAGCGTTGGCAAAGTCTGGAAGTATTGCCCGACAAGAGCGGCAAAAGACCGGTCTCTTTCGTGGGGTTCGTTCAGTCAAATGCTAATAAAAAGGCAAATATGGCTATCAATAGAGTGGATACCAGTTTAGAAGAGAGTTTAGGTAATTCACTGTTTAGTCCCAAATACGATTGGTATCAGACGAACACAAATGTGAACATTACTATACATATCCCTAATCTTAATGAAGAGGACGTTAAGGTTGAGTTCACTGAAAATACACTTTTCTGGTACTGCAAGTTATCTGACGGTAATGTCTATAACGTAAAGCTGAGCCTTTTTAAGTCGATTAACGTGGGGTTAAGTAACTGGCATTTGACTGTTTCCAAACTGGAAATCTCACTCAAGAAGAAAGACGCCGGCCGTTGGTCTAACTTAGAAGCCATTTCTCAAATGATTAAGAGTACAAATTTGCCTCTCAATAATAGAGTGTCCACTACTTTCATAAGTGAAGCCTCTCCTGAGCCCAGCTGTTCAGCTCTGGATAATAGCAATGATAACAACATTGATCTTATAGAAGAAGACAATGATGTTAATGATGTTAATAGTGGTGCCAATTGTAGTGATGTTATGGCCAATCATGGGAAGGGATTTAACTATACTTTAGTCACTTTAGAGCCAACAGATATTGTTGAAGATGATGAAGACGACAATCATAGTAAAGACGATAAGGATTTGGAAAATTTAGATAAAATTGTGACTGAGTTTAAAGAGAAAGAAAAAATGATTGAAGAAAAAGAAGGTAATGCTTCTGATGGAACTGTTGACGAACTTATTCGAGAAATCTATGAGAAGGGCGGGGAAGAAGTGAGACGTGCTATGAATAAAAGGTTCACTGAAAGCGGATCTGTGCTCAACATTGAAGAACTCAAAAACGATTCGGACGCTAAAAATGAAATCGATTTAAATCCAGAAGAAGTTTGTGAGAGTTTAACTCAAAACTTGGTCGCATCTACTGATTGAGGACTTTAATAATCATTTTATTATTAATTTTAGAATCAGTTTATGTAATAATAAATTCATATTTTATTACTCAATCAAAAATTATGTTTTTGCTTAACATTTATTCTCTATAATTATCGCATTTATCACGACTTGAATGTAATTTATATTATTTGCTTTCAAACATACTATGATTCTATCAATTATTAAAATTATGAAAACGTCATTTTTATTGAATTTCTGTACAAAATTGTTTATCGTAAAAGTTTTTTATTGCGGATACACTTTTGCCTTTTTTGCAGAAATTCGTATTTGACTCAAAATTTTCTTTTTTTATGTTCCAAATAGAATGCTATCCATAACTTACCAAAAGTTAAGTTTGCAAAATAGGTGGTATTGAGGGTATTGAGTTCATAGATTTTGAGTACAGGTATTAAAAAATCAGTACAAGTTTTCTTTACATTTTAATTACTTTAGATTTTCGATTAAATATTTAAATCTGTTTTACAAATATGTAAATTAACAATTAGTGATTTGAGCTGACATAAACTGGGTTTAGGTTTATGAATATAGAAGTTGTGCAAAAACAAATTGTACGAAAAATAAGTTTAAAAGTTTGAACCCTTTCAAGGATTACTTAAGTATAAACCAAGACTGGACTTGTGGTCACTTCAGCATAAACTAAACTCTCAGTCATTGACAACTACTTTATTGTAAAGTAACTGTATATTACTTATTAACTATAATTAATTAATTACTTATTAATAATAAGTTATTTTGTAACTGAATCTGTAATAATCGTAATAATAATTATTATTAATGAGTTTGAGTGTCTCG
>JAQGCH010001901.1:0-14113 GCA_034699485.1 Nanhermannia elegantula | reverse complement strand
GTTCAGGTGTAGCGGTAATGTTATTACATTGTACTGCATAGTATGCGCTTATTTATGGGATGCAGAAAATGGAGAGTTCCCATAGAGTGGAACAACTACTTCCGGCAACTATTGCTCCCAAATTTTATATGAAATCGGATGCGAGTCGTAAAAGCAATTTCAATAGAGGCCAATATCTTTTAGCAGAATATATGCACTCAAATTAATTTTACCAAATTTGAGTCATACAGCTTTTCAAATATTCAGTTAAAATTAAATCATTCAAATCCTTTATACTGAATACATAAATAACACTATTTTTTACATTTCTTTTCACTTTTTTCTCTTTATATGTTTGCAAATAAGTTATGTAATTACCGGTAATTACAAGAAAGTCTAGATTTAAGTTATGTATTATCCAGTCATCAGTTGTATAAGTGTTCTCAAAATAAGTGTATCTTAAAAATAGCTTAAAGTTTAAGTCTTCAACTATTTTCTATGAATGCTAAGTAACAAGTCTTAAATTACTTGTTAGTCTACAAATTCAAATACCTTTTTAAAGCATAAGCAAGTATTTTAAAGTGATTATAAGGTAATAAATAATGTAATATTAAGTTTAAAATATTATTTAATCAAAATATAGACTCTATTTTGTTTAAATTTTTATTATTAGTTATTTCTATAAAAATTAGAAATTTGAGTGAAAGATAATTCTGAAATACAGTATATTTTCTGTTTAATTTGGAGTTAAGTCTAAGAATAGGAGATTTGAAGCAAATTGTAGCAAATCTTAGAGCTCAGGTGTATTGTGATATACTTAGCATAGTATAACTTCTTTAAAACATATCAATCTTAGTTATTCCTTAAAGTATAGCAGTCTTTATTTCAAATTTGATGATTTGCGTGAAGTTTTATGAAACTATAAATTGTTTTAACACTCAATTAAAATAGCGATTGACACGCCTTTCGTTTTAGGCGTAGCGGTTATTATTTGTGAATAATTTACGGTTCATAATGCGGCCCAACTCCCATTCCTCCCTTCAAGCACAACATCTATTTAACGAACCTTTCGATTTTTTCCGATGGCAGTCTCTAATTTATGCATTAGTTGAATGCTTTTTTGCCATTTTATTAGTGTTAAGCAAATGTAATATATCATTAAACACAAAAATTACATCAATTGCCTGCGTCTGACTATTAGCTCACAAATAGTTATGATTTTCCGGACGCACTAGTTTTTGTGTACTCAGCGTTAATCATTGCTACAATTGTATTGTATTGTAATGTATGGTATCTTTGCAAATCATGTTAAGCCTCAAATAAAAAATGGTTAACTTTCGTTATTAATTACACTTTTCTAAACTTTTAATGAACACAATATCCCTTTAGTGCATTATTTTAGGTTTTATCTGGTGTTTCAAATAACATACTTCACCTCATCATAAAAATAAATAAAAATTAAAGTTTTTCAAACAATTCGTTTGCTCAAACAAATAGCTAATAAAGTTTTAAGTACAGTATAAGGGTATGTGATCTGTAACAATACAAAGCAAATATATATTATATTATTTTCACTGATTAATAAAAACATAAATATTTGAAAACATTTAATATTTAATGTAAAAATAATATTTGATATGTAATGCTCAGCTTGAGGGTCTTTTTTTAGCCTGAGGCTCAGGCTCGAGGCTCATATTGTGAGAGTGAAGAGAATGTATGCAAAGCTTCCCATGAATTGAAAGCAATTTAATATTTTAAATCATTTGAGTTTATTACTTCATTTTCTGTAACATTTATTAGGTATTACCTGTACTTTTGTTTATCTTTGATTTTATTTATATTTATATATTGATAGTATATTTATTCTACATATTATTCTACAATTTATTAAAAAACTATTTTATAAGTTTCTGTATATTATCACTGAGTATTCAGCAACTGAGTTAATGTACTTATAGCCCCACAAAATTTTTCTGAATTTAATTGTAAATCTGTAGCAATTTTTAAAATGTCATATTTCGATTCTTACCATGTGGCCTTAGATAAAATTTATTATTACCCAACATCAGGAATTTTCTTGAATATGGTAATATTCAACCTAACAACCTAACCTTACAAGTTAGTATTACTCTATGAGAATCCTGAAAAACTTTATAGAATATTAAATAAATAACTATATTTATTGTTAGAAATGGAAGCTTACAAGTTCTAGGGTCAAGCTCAGGCTTAGACCCGGAGTTTTAGAGCTCAGGCTCGACTTTTTCGAGCCTATGGGCATCATTATTTAAGTAAGATAGACTCTCAGTAAACATAAACAAGTCGATCAAATTTTGCTTTAGTAATAGTCATTAATATTTTGCATAACAATTATTACTGTGATTTTAATTCTAAACTTTTGTCGAATCTTTTTTTCCTTTAAAACAGTGATTCTCACATTTTTCAATTAAGGTCTCACTCGCTATAACTTAACCCCTCAAAAACCCTTATGTGATGTGCTGCTATTAAATTTTAAAAACAGCATAATCTACACAATAACAGAGAAGTTCACAATGTATGCTAAAACTGCATATATTTCTAGTGAAAAATACTGATAATTCTAAATCTAATTTTCTCAAAAACTTATGCCAACCACCTTCAGGTACCTTCTCGTATACCATCTGGTGGTACGCTTACCGTCTTTTAAGAATGACTGTCAGTAAGAAAAAAGAGATACAATGAGATATGGATTTACAATGAATTTTGATGATATAGTATATAACAAAACAAACAATGTTATTAAACGAACAGATATTTTTGGCTTCATTTCCTTGAACCCAATGTTTTGCACGATTTCATTATTTTGCGATTTTGTATTTCGCTTTATTTGACTACAATTGCAATCTTGAGAATTCTCTAGAATTACATCTGAATAGAATATCTTTTTATTTCATATTTTCATTGAATTTCTTTTCAATTTATTTTGATGATACATAGAATACTTATATACGTTATAAGTTTATACTTCATAATAAAAATAATAATATATTCATCTCTATCTGGAATATGATGTGCCTCTATTATAAATTGCTTATACAATAGAAACGCTTTTGGTGATTATCATTACAATTTTCATTTTTACTTACCCTAAATATATGGAAATCAATTCACATTAGATAATCAAACAGGAATTCTATAACTGTATGCATTTTTTCTTGTTTCGTGTATATATTCCACACGCGACCAATATTCTAGTGTACTATTACTTACTGTACTCAATCAAATTGGCCTCTGTTAGTGAGATAATGTTAGTGTCATCCATGCCAGACCACTATATGCTAAATATTATCCTATCTGACAACTAAGTCTAAAGACAACTTACAATCACTAACGTTAATAAGTTTGTTAAGACGGTTAAGTCAAACATCAATATATGCCTAAAACAGAAAACTTTATGTCAATATATACAGTATTAGAAACATTAGCAAAACTGAATAACAGGGTGTCCGTAATGTTAGGTCACAATGAAGTGGCTTTTAATCGCTTTCAATCTATCAAATTGACCAAACTTTTCAAAACACCTTAAATTTTATGCATAAGAATAGAACTTAATTACCTGTATATCTTATTGAGTTGATTAATGAATGGTGTTAATGATTTTTGGTAGCATTCATTGTTTTTTAACTATTTTAACAATTACTAAAAATTATTTTAAAATCTTTAAAGCGAAACAAAGTAAAAAGAAAAACATTTTGCTTTCCATGTTTTGTACTGTAAAGTACGGTACAATACAAGAATTTCTGAATATAAATACTTTAACAGTTCAAAAATTGTATGTAAAATTGAAATACATTAGTAGATTCACTTTTTAAAAGAATCATTAAGTTAGAAAATATCACAAACCTCACAAACATCACAAACATCACAAAAGCATAGCAACAAACTGTTAACAATATTGAAGTTGTCGTATTACACATGTACAGTACAGCTCACCAATTAAATCATGCAAAATCATGTCCAGTGCACTCAAATAATATATTTATAATGCAAAATATCAATAAACTTAATAAAAAATACAGAATTTTCAAACCTTTATCTCTTAGTTTGGAATAACTTAATTTGTTGAGCTGTACAGTATTTTACATAAAACTTCTATTAAAATAAAAATCACCTGAAATGATATGTTAGAGAAGATACTTAAATAATGATTGAAAGCTTCATTTTATTGACAAATCAGAATTTAGATTAAAGTAGTCGTTTATCTTCAATTTCAATTTTATCATTTGTTAAGCCGTCAGATTATATAAGTTTAGACATTAATTATTACACTGACTTGAAATGAGTAGAGTAGAGATAGGATGAACTTCTAAATACTTGAATGACTGCATTGACTGCAATGAATGAGACAAATAATGTCCGCATAGGAATATTCGTTTTGCGTGACATTATTTGCCGACACACTTACAATACTCAGAATAAGCTTTGATTGAACGTAAGTCCACGAATGATCATTTTGAGTGAAGGGACAGTCAGGCATAATCATACTTCACACAACTCTTATTGTGATAATATTTTTTTGCTTTCTTTACTTCTCTAACACGCAAACTGTATAACTGTATAGTCTTATCATTTGTCTCATAATAAGTACAGTATATTCAAGAGCTTAAGTAATTTGCTTTTAATTAACTTAACCCTTCGTTATATATAATTATTAAATTTTTTGTCATTTTTCAGACTTTTCACTGACGTTAAGACTTCGACTGGACATACCTTCCATTGCAAGCAGCGGCTCATCAATTTGGCTTCACTGTGATTATGATTTAGAAAATGATTCGCTTTATTCAGTCAAATGGTAATTCATTATACTGTATACATATGAACGCGAATCAAGAAGAGGAGCCTCTGCTTTAAAGTGTAAATGCATATAAGGCCTAACCCAGTACTTTATGAATACTAAGTTACGCCTTATATGTTCTAATACTTTAAAGCAGAGGTTCCACTTCTTGATTCGCATTCATATACACAGTATCTCAAAATTGAGTGTAAAACTGAAAGTTGCTATTCGTCATTGATTTTGAATTTAATTCGTCTCAAAGGTATAAAAACAATCTAGAATTCTATCGATACATGATTGAGCCCGACTTACCATCTGTAGCACCAGAGAAATTCTTTAAACAGATCGGCATTTATGTTGATGTAAGTATTGCTCTTTCATTCTCTTGAGATCTTTTATTTCATGCTTTTTTCACATTATTTTTTTCTAAAAGATGTCAAAATCAAATTCAACACATGTTTTGTTAAAGACCACCGATTTGAACACAGAAGGAACGTATATGGCAGAGGTCTCCACCACTACATTTAAATCGGTAAAATCTATTCAGACTACTAGTTCTCAAATCTCTAAACGCTCGTCAGTAAAAACTGTCAATTTTTCAATTCAGGTGAAAAAAGTCAAAGATTTGAGGATATATGGTATGTGACACTGAAATCATTCAAATTATTTTGAATTTATATCTGTTCGCCTCAAGAGTATTACCTTTCAGATAGAAGTTTAAGTGTTAAGACATGTTTGTCTTCATTTGGATTCACTTGAAAATAGTTTGAAGTTAAGCCCTCATGCGTTTTGTCAAATATGAATTAGTCTTCATTTGGGAGTATTCTTACAATAAATAAATAAAATTAATGAAAACTTGAGCCAAATCAGCCCACATTTTCTTTTTGAGATATTTATGAACATATTCTCTATTTATATGTATTTATAGCTATATCGACATTAGAAGTAAAGCCTCTCTCATAGGTAGGGCTGTGCTGTACAAGTTTTATATTTTGGATGAAAAGCAGGAAAAATATCGAATATTTATTTCAAATATAAGCCAATATTACTTTCATTCGTGCATATAATACGATTTGAAACCATTGTTTATACCTCTGATCAAATAAAAATTTAAATTTTGTTCTTTTGATACATGAATAAAAGGGATCTCAAAACAATGAAAATTTTCATAATTCATAAGGGCTTTGTTCTGCCATAGGATGAGTCACTTAGTCGGTTTCTATTTCATTGAGACAATTCATGAAAATAGCTTTTTAGATAAAATGAATGACAGACGGAAAAGTTTATTGTGTTTGCCTATCGGTTGCTATTCTTTATAATAGCGATCAAAATCTCAATCCCAATGGATGGGATTGGCATTCTAAATAAGTGTATGGGAAGGGATTGCGATTAAAATTTAAATATTTTTCATCACTACTTTTATTAGCTTAGACTTCGACAAACACTAACTATTATAACTCGTTATAAATGACAACGCACTCACTATTCTGCCGACACATAATTTTCAATCAAAACCATTTATCACAAAGTAGATCAACAAACTTGAAAAGTTTTTTTGATGACTGGGTTGAAACCTCTGAAAATTCATTGTTATTCATACCCGTAATCTTCAACTGATTAATTATTTAAAAATATTTATTTATATTTAATAAATCAGTAAAATAAATATCTTTTCGCGCGAATAATCTAAAAGTGATTATTGGCTTCAAAATATACCGGTAGTAGAATTAGTACAACCGATCTAAGCCACAGTCAGTGGTGGGGTCAAGGGGCATAGGCACCATCATATAGTTTTAAAAAATTAATTGCAAGTCTGTTTATATTGTAAAAACTTTAAATTTTTTTTGCTGAATAATGTTTAAAAAATTCTTTTCTGACTTTAACGTATCTAAAAAGAAATCTTGGCTACGGCACTGCTATCGATGAAAGGTATAAGGCATTAGTCAAAACAGGCAGGAATGTTAAGATTTTCGAAACAACTTAGGATTTCAAAGTTAAGTTCAATAACTATGATTAAGTTTAGCAGAAGGATAACGTTTTGAAAGAAGACTAACAAAACAAGTTAAAAAACTTTTTATAACCTAATCTTTCAAAAATTTTAAATTAATGACATAAGAATGAGAAATCTTCTGTAATTATCTATTAGTTCGAAAATAATTAATCCAATTTTTTATATGTTACACAACTGGTATTTTATATTTATAAATTCTAAGCTGCTATTCATGAAGGTATTGATATACAACGTAAATGGGTTTTTGGTGTACAATTATTTTACTAAATTGAATTCTTAAATTAGTGGTATCCATAATTTTATAACAACTTTTATTATACAGTAGACTCTCGTTATAGTGAACGACCAAATGCAAGGAAAATCCGTTGACTATATCGAGAGTTGACTATAACGGGAGTCAACACATACAAAGCATAGAGAACCAAACTAGTGGTCTAAAACAGTTCACTATAACCGGAGATTGACTATATCCGACTTCACTATAGCGAGAGTCTACTGTATAAATATTGTATTACCTTAAGTTTGAGTCTGTGAATAGAGGATAAACTAACCAACTATAAGATGATTTGATATACAACGACATTAGAAAAGTTTAATATTCAGCCAAAGGATTGTAACTTACATCGTATGTTATAAGTCTTTACACTGTATTTATTGGCGTTCTTCTCCTTAATCAGGAGTCTATCAATAATTAAAAAGTATGAACTCATTTCACGTGGTACTGAAGTAATACAGGAAAATAGGTTTCTTGAGATTACATATAAAAATTGAATTAAGTTCGCGAATGCACTTTAACTGTTATTATTATTACTTTATATTCAATTTTATGTTCATCTCTATACTACACTCTATTGCAGTTCTGCCACAGCAAGGAATTGAAATAATTGGATCCAAATCGGAATACAAGATGGGCGAAGATATACTCAACCTTACATGTGTAGCAAAAAGATCCAAACCGGTGCAGATATTGACGTGGTTTGTAAATGATATTAGAGTAAGCATAAAAAGCTTGCATAAAAACGTATTGCATAAAAAGTAACACGTCTTGTAATAATCGTTTCTGAATATCATTTAAATTTATTGAAATTATTCTCTACAGAAAAAAACGTTTTATTTAATTTAATTTGTTTTTTGAAGGTTTTAGCAAATGATCCGAAAATTAACTTGAGTTCACCAGATGTTGATCTTGAGTCAGATGGACTCTTGTCATCAAGTCTTGGTATTAGTCTCTCACTGTTATCTAATGATCATCATTTGTCTAATGGAGTTTTGGCATTAAGGTATACATTGACTTCTAATGGGATTCTAGACTTAAAGCTAATTCTAGTCAATATTGCTATAATAGCGCTGTACCTTCAATCATGCCATTCTATCGGTATATTAAGTTATATAAATATTCCAAACTTTTTTTAAAAGCTAAAGTTTTCCCAAACAGCTCAATAATAATCATGAAATTTGAACTTTAATTATGGGAATAAATAATTCTGTAATCCATACGCAAATTTATGCCAACATATTCATGAAATTCAAAATATATATGCATTAATACATAATTTATTTTATTTTATTTAACTATCCAAAACTGTACCGGAAAAACTTGATATCTATATATGATATGATAGTTTGACATTTCTATTTGACCATAAACTTAATTTAATAACTCATACATTTGAGAAATAGTTACTGTTTTTATTCTGAAAAGTATTTATCAATAAACTTATTGCTATCTTTTCAATTGCTATACTTTGAAAGAATTTTGAAAGTATAGTGGAACTGAATAAATGAAATAAATAGCTATTTGATTAACAAAAGTTAATTATGCGCCAACTGAACCCTTAAGATAATGTATCTTAAAGAAAGTTCATTTATAGCCAAAATTCATTATTAATTTGTGTCGTTGTAATCAATAAGTGATTGATTAGAGGTAAATAATACATGTAATGTTGGGACACACGCTCATACCCAACGCTTGAATATGTTTATATTTTATTCAATTAATTCAAATAAATTATTGAAATCTCTGAACGAATTAATTAATGCCAAAAACTACTGACTCCCTAATCGAACATTGAAAACTAAATAAGAATTCGCTGAATTATATGCGCTCTACTGTACAACTTATTGACTTATAGTTAACTCGATTACAATTATAAGATAGAGACGAATTACTTGTCTAATCAATTAATTTCTAAGCAATAAACTGTTGAAACCTTACTTAAGGTGCTCTTCAATCATTTCGCAAATATATGGCGTCAATTTTGAAGAGCTTGTTATCGAAGAACACGGACGATATGCTGGATTAGAGCAAACAGAAGGGGATTATGAAACACTTGGGGAAGAGTACAGTCCTCCTCAAATTCATGGACACAGCAGTCAATATAATATTGGAGATATGGTTGAACTGAACTGTTCCACACTACCAGTATCGCCACCGCCATTCTTGGAGTGGTTCATCAATGGAAGAGAAGTACGAAAAGAAGTTTATCACCTATTAGTCTATCTGTTTCTGATTAGTTTGAGCGCAAACTTTTTGTATTTTTGTGGATTTCGATAGATCTCATGGGTTTCTATTTCTTATAGGCTCTCAACTCTCAACTAATCATTTACAACAGTGAGTCTGAAGATAATCTAATGTTCAGTTCCACAATTTATGACAACTTTGCCGACTTTGAAGCTCAAAAAACAAGCGCTGTATTAGGATTACGTTTTCGAATCACTAAAGAACACTATCAGGTATCACAACTATTTATCAATTAGGAAAACAAATAACTGTTTTCAGCTTTTTTTTGCTGCAAAATAAATAATGTTCTCTTTTGATGTTGTTTAAAGACATCTGACGGCTCTTTGAGGCTAAGATGTACTGCAACTCATGCTAAAATTATTGACCGCGACAATAGAGAGCTGGTGCTGTTTTCGGGTGGCAGACAAAGTTCATCATTATTCGCTTCTTATGCTACTGCCAATGGTATGTCAAATATGCTTAGAAGTAGAATTATTTTGCATCACATCATTACTATCATTACTAAAAACAAAAAAACGCTTTCCATGTTATTAAGTAAAGAAACATCTGTTCTGAGATGTCGCAAATTTCTTTATCATTGCTCTCGAGGAATACAATTTTCATAATTTTTCATATATAATAATTCCCCAAAAATCATTGGATCTGCCTTCTTTAGGAATATATGCTTTATGTACAGTATAGTTGAGATACTTATAATATAGTATAACTTGTATCACAGTCGGAGTCCGAGTTTCTCCATATCTCCGATTTTTAACTTAACTCTAAAAATTTTTTTGCGAAATATAAAAATTATAAGTTATAAATAATCAAAAATTTGTGGACATTTGTCACAAATATTTCATTAATGTCCTATTAAATATCAATACGTAAGGATTTTTAGACACTAAAAATTGATTCGACTATTTTTAGTTAAGGAGAAGATAAGATTTTATCTAAAGTTTGAGCTCTTTAATCATTTTCATAGAAGTCAGTCTCAGGTGTGGGTGGGCTGGCGTCTAACGAGTTGAGAAATTATCAACTTATTGTCATTTTAAATAGTGCTTAACTAAAGATAGAATAATCAATTTTGATGGTGTCTTAGATTTTAGACATTTCCGCGAAAACAAAAAAAGATGCAGAAAAAGAGATTAAAATTCATTTAGAGTGATATGGACTGAGCTTTGGGAGAGACTCACAGTTAGTATAAATATAAATATTCGTAGGCCTGGAATGACTAGTAAGACGATCCATTTGCACATAATACAGAACGAGGAATTCCATTTATCTCTGCCATTACTATCATTATTACTTGTATTAATGAAAAAAGCATTGCTCTCTTTTATTGTGCATTATATAAATGTAGATTTTACTGAAGCACATGTTATTATTCCTCAGGTATGGCATTTGGACGCTTTCTCTGTAGTGCCTTTCTATACTTGACAGTCGCGTGGATTAACTCACCTTAAATTCAAATATTAAAGTAGTTTTCACAGAAATGATTAATTTTTGAATCGAACTACATATAAAAGAAGTCAGATATGCAACACTTGCCCGCACTCATCATTTATCACAAGTCAATCCAACATTGAATCACAATCATTGCCATTAAATAATAAAAGTGATGTATAGTTTGACGCTCAATATTGAGCTTTTGTTAACATTTCAGGAATTGCTTACATTGTAATAATGACCACAAAAAGCTTTTAATTTTATTCCTAAATTGATCAAAAAATAAACCTTTTAATAACAGATGCGGTCAGAAAATTAGATGAACTTAAATTCATTTGATCTTAAAATAACAAATTATTCTAAAGTTCTTTGTTATGACTATTAGTTTAATGAGTCTTTTTAAGTATAAATGGTAGAGAATTAGATATTTTTAATGTAAATAATGTAATAACTCGATCATCAACTGCATAGATAAATAATGTTTAGCAAAATGATTCCAATCTAAACGAAAACACTAAGAACTAAGAGTAAGGGCAGTCCAGAAAAAGCCGTTAAGTAACAGATAACAGGAAAATATAAGTCTTATATATCTAATAAGCAACACAAGTAAGTTTGTGAAATAGTCTCGTTATAAGCTTAATAACTCATACACTACTCTTATACTCTGTTGTCTTTTAGCAGTACTGGCATATAAGCTTTTACAGTGGCTTAACTTGTAAGTTACCGGTACTGCATCTCAAGACTGACTGATAGTCTGCAGTACATCAAGTCTCGGATTGCTGACACTTCAAATATCTGACAATCAACAACACATACAGTCATATAAAGCTTTTCAATTTCTTTTCTATCAATGTAATAATAAATGTATAAACTGTGATAATCATAAAAATGAATTGACATGTTAAACGATCAACAATTCTTTCCATATTTACTTTTAAACGTTACTGCCTTTTACACTGTTATCTCTCAAACTTTCGTGTTATAGACTATCAAACAGAGCCATCATATGCTATAAATTGTTCATTATAGAGAAAATTACGTCGCAATTAGAAGTTAACAATTATAGCAATTATATTCATAGTAAATATACAATTGTGTTATTGAGTTTCAATTTATACAAATTAAGATCATTAGTATTAATGAAGGCCTAGCGATAGTTTGATTAGAAGTAAAGCGGTTCACATTTAAACAGCGATAAAGCTATATATCCTAAAATTGTCATCAAAATAGCTGGAGATAAGTTACTTGAAGAGTCATTAAATAAATTATTGTAAGAGACAAATTCGGAATACAATCTTATAGAGTAATTTAGATGTTACATTTCACTGAAGACGTGTTATCTTTTCTCTATAACTTATGCCAACCATTTAGGGTACGATACATGATAGATACATATAAAACGGTTTCTTTTATTGCTTCTTCCAGCGCACCATTAAATTTGATCTCCAATTGCATCACATCTGCATCTGACCAGAATAATAATCTCTGTATATCTTATATAATATATTTTTTCAATACTTTT
Organism: Nanhermannia elegantula; assembly: GCA_034699485.1. Lineage (NCBI taxonomy): Eukaryota > Metazoa > Arthropoda > Arachnida > Sarcoptiformes > Nanhermanniidae > Nanhermannia > Nanhermannia elegantula. Next base: position 1,842 of record JAQGCH010001901.1, on the reverse strand, counting down.
ATCCCTTAAACTTTCAGTTTTTGTTTATGATTGTGATTCCTTTGTAAGTATTGACGAACCTTTGCTTCTCAAATATTTATACAAAACTTTATAAATAAAAAATATTGCAATGAGTTGACATCCTATTGAAATGAAACGATTAAAAGGAGAATTTGGAGATGTTTTAGCTCAGTTTTAGAGCTCTGAGAAAACTTTTCAACTCAAAATTGGACTTCAGCTCATTTTATTTTGTTATAACTTCTAGTAAATGTTGAAAACGTGTTCTGTATATTTCATAAATCGATAGACCATTAATATTATTAAATTTGAATTTAACTCTTATGGACACTTTCCAGTAATAATGGGATCATTTGGGTCACTCATTAATATAAAAAAGAATCAAATTTACATATTATTAAGTTTGTTGTCATTGTATTTATTTATTCAATTATAAAAACATTTTTAATTAAATTAAATGATTTAACAATAGAATTATTAATTTTAATGAAAAGTTAATTAAATGTAAACTTGATTGCTATCACTGTCTTCTAATTAAACTTACATAATATAGATTTGAAGATAATTAATATTTTCAGTAATGCTTAATGAAAGTGAATTATAACTCTGTTTTGAACAAATAATAAATTTAAATGAATGAAAAGTCTGAATTGAAGGGTAAAATCAATTAATTTTTATCTCAATCTAAAATTGAGTTAATAAATGATTTTTTTCGCTGGTGATAATGATTATTGCAGTGCATTTCATACACGTACAAATAGCGTGCAATAGAGATTAATGAGCGCTATCAGTGGGGCAGAGGTATAGGCAGAGGCAGAGTCAAAGAGCACTTTTAACAAACATCATCCGTTTCAATAAACTCACAAAAGTAATTGAGAACGCATTTCACTATAAAGTAATAACAGTTAAGCGCAATGCTATATAAGGTTATATTGCATAATATAACACTTTTGTGTTATAACAATCCTTATTATATTGTTGATGTGTAAGGCAGTCAATTTATTTGTTGACAAACGGCACCAAAAAACAGTTCCAGTAATAAACTGAATAAACTTTTTCTACCTTTGATTGGAATTATGACTATGTGTTAGAACTCAATTTTGTTCTTCGTTTATTCGATAATTGAAATTTCGGTTCACAAATATAACGGATTATTAAGTAAGATAAAAATGAATATGATTTAACTGAATGTATGGTATTAGCGAATTGCATGTCTCATAAACGGCTTATTTTATTTTATACCACACATTAATTATTAATTGAGACATTTCCTGCACACACATCTTTAATTCATTATTCATTTCATAAGAATCATTATGGAAGATAACTTTTTTTTTATTACAAACTGCTATAAAAGTTATCCTTTTTTTATTTGAAAATTCTGTCAAAATAACAATTTAATTGAAATTTAATCATATTTGGATTCCTTTCAATCATAAATTTCTACATGAATTCATTTGGTACTGAATTTCATTCATGATTTGATCGCTGTTTTAAAAATTTTCCTAAAAAACTCTTGAATTGATTTCTATACTAAAACTTAAAGAATTCTTATCTGTAATGAACAGAACAATCAAATAACAGAAAATGATGAGTTTTCTGATAGCGTGAAAATTTATAATTCAATATTTTTGAATTATTGTACGATAAAGCGGATGACAGCTCATATTAATTGTGTGTAATTTCGGCGTCTTTTCGCTTCGCCGAATTTCATTTCGCCAAATTTCTTTTCGCCGAGTTTTCATTTCGCAAAATTTCATTTGAGATCAAGTATTTTATTAATTTTATTATTTTCAATGGTTTTTAACTGCTTTTATAGAGAATACAAAAATTATTCAAATTATT
>JAQGCH010001900.1:0-14115 GCA_034699485.1 Nanhermannia elegantula | reverse complement strand
CTCAAAAAACCCGTTTTAATCACTTTCAAAAAGCATATGACCTATGCTCACAAACATTCTACCCAACCCTCAAAAATTGGTTTTTATGGGTTTATTTTTTTGAACTAAATTTGCCAAAAAGGGTTTAACCAGTTAATGGGGATCTCTAGTTATAAGTTATCTTTTTTAAGGAAAAATTATAAGCAAATCATATATTACTTGAGAACAAAGGGGACACTTATTGTACTGTTTCGCACAACTAAAGCAATAGTATTTATGACCACAATCGTAAAAAGCAGTGTTCGCAAAGTGTGGACAATTAATGCATTTGTATAAATGTTTTGTAGGATTTATATTAAAATTACCAAATTTTAATCCACGTTTCCTACAGTTTTCTACAGCATTAGGGATAGCATAACAAGTATTGTCGACCAGTTTAATAGCTTTTATTCTTCCAATAATGTTGAAAAATGCCCATAAATTTTGATTACAATTTTTAATTGGAAACAGTTTTAACAGTCCATTAGAATTAATAGAAAAGCAAACAAATCCTTTACTAGTGATAAAAAATGACAATTTGTCGTTTACATTGCATTTGTCACAAAAACTGTCGATAAGAGCCCAAAACTCGTGTTTTCTTTCAATCAAATGTTGAACATTATTTGGCAGATCATTAGCAGTAAGTGTTGAGGGGTTGGCATTTGTCAGACCAAATATAAAGCTTTCTTTCGATGAGTTATATTCTTCAACTGATGTGATTTCGATCGTAATCTTAATTCCAGAGTATATTTGTTGCGAAATAAATGAGTAACAGTTGGACAGAGATCTAAGTTCTGAAGAAAAATGTCTCTCAGCTTTTGTCAAATCTTGATTAAGAAAAACGTCTGAGCCGTGCAATCGATGAAAGTTGAACCCATTGTTTATTAGATATTGAGATCTCATTAATTTGGTTGAGTTTATCGGTTCTGATTGTTTCACTTCATAACTGCTATTATATTGAAATCTGTTCATTAGTGGAGAGGACGGACACGACTGATAATTGCGCTCATTTGTCGTCGATCTCAATACAGAAGCCTTAAGTGGACTCAAATATTGATAAGGATTTGATTGCGAGACAGACTTTGAGAGAGGTCGAGGAGTTATTGGAAAGAAGTTCGACTCAAAGCTATTGTCTTCTCGTTCGTCAATGGAATCCATTTCACATGAATTTAAGCTAAAGATAGAGTTTGTTTTATTGAAACCATTCATTTGATGTTTGTTTTGATGGTTTTCATTAACACTATGAATGGGACAGAAGTTGCGTCTCAGAGGAGAGCTATTTATCAAAACTCTATCCTTTGCTTCCAATAAACGATTGTCTTCTGGTTTAATCAAATCAATTGATGTAAACGAAGACAAATGTAACAAATGAGCCATTAATTGGTTGTGATTTACTTTAAATGGCATTAAATGACTGTTTTGCTCATTTGTCTGAGAATTTTGTAACAGTTTTTTCGACATATCTTCACAACTGATGACATGTAGTGATGGCTTAATTGGAGGTCTGTTTCCATCATTTGATTGATTATTACATGAATTCGTTTCAATAGATATTTCATTTATTTTTGACATTTGTTTGTAATTTATTATTAATATTAATATTCATTAACCTTAAAATTTAGTCAATTTTTGATTACATGAAAATACACGACATTTACACTTAATATCAATTTTTACGTTTTTAGTCTTTTATACAGTTATTAAGAAAATGTTGAACTTTTGCTCAATAAGTGCTCTCAACGAAAGTTCACTTTTGACAGGTTTTTAAAGTTTCGAATCTTTTTTCAATTTGGTTAACAATTATTATAGAATTGTTTTCAATATTAAATACGATTAGTTTTGTGATTATATCGTTTAAACAAAACGAGATTCTATTTTATGTGTTATGAGAAAATTTTGCCAATACTTTCATCGCTTTCTTCAAAATAAAGCAAAATTTTAAAATTGAGCGCAATTTTGATTTCTTGAGTTAAACTCATTTAATGTTTATTTAGTAAAAAATTATTTATAAATCATTAGTGTTTTTAGTGGTAGGCATTCAATAATGAGAGAAACCCGCAGTACATGCGATGGGCTGAGAGTCTACAAAGCATTTCAAGACTATTAAGCGTAGGTCTGGAGGGTCTGCAGTTGTATCAAAATTATCAAATATCACATTTTTCCATATTTGTGGAACCGATCAAAAGTTTGTGTGCCCGGCATTTGAGCTGCAGTAGAGATTGCAAATAACTCATGCATTTGATTGTACAGTAGTTGAAGACTACCTCAACATATTTAATAAACATATGAAAAGGTTTTATTTCTATATTTTAATCACAATTGTGAATCACTTCTGAATGAATACAATATTATATTTAAATAATAATTATAATAAAATATTAAAATTACTGAACATTATGAATGTCTCAAATCTAATTTGGTCTCAATTTGAAACTTAAATTTTGAAAAAAATAACTTTATTGGCAAAGTTTGAAATTAATGGTTGTGTTGTGTTTTTTATGCCTAAATTGGAAGTAAGGTTTTCTATATTCTGAAAGCTTTCACTTTTTTGCTCATTTTCGTAGTTTCGAGGATTGATTTGCTCTCTTTGCTCATAAATTTCCTTAATTTTTGCATAAGTTTGAAACCATTTTTTTCTTATGGTGTCATCACTGATATCATAGAAGACCGAGGGCTGCATCAAGTTTTTCTTGTTGAGCGTGTCCTCCATTCGCAATGAATATTCAGATTCCGGTCCTGACGTACTGATTAAAATCGATTGAGGCAATGATAACACAGATTCAGGATTTTTGAAGTGAAAAAATTCTTTGTTTTCCAACTTCTCATTTGATTTATTTATTTTGATGGATACGTCTTCGGGAAACAGAATGTTCTCCAGTTTAACGGGAAAATTAGATGCAATTGGAATATAAATTTCATGACCGATCGGATTAAATAAATTATTTTGTGAGGTTTGAAATTTTTTATGGTTAGCAGATGAATGTGATGACGTTCTGCTTGATATTTTTGAGGGCAAGTTCAGATTCAAAAGAGTTGATTTATGGGATAGAGGTTTCCGAGAAGATATTTCTGTCCTGCGATTGAAAGCATCGGAATAGTCACTCCTTCGTTTAGGAATCACTTGGTTTAAAGGCATCTTTAGACCAAAAATATCATTCAACGAGAACTTTGTTAAAACATTTTGAAAATTTGAGAATAAATCTGAATTTTGATTGTGAACAGTGTTTGTGAAAATATTTTCCGAAGCGGCGACATTCAAACCTATCGGTGAAAAAGAACCTGTCAGTGAGTGAGGATTGATAATAGCGGCTCCATATGTAGGATTTAGATATAAGCCCTTATGTACTACACGAGGCTTTCCAAACATGTACTCTGTTTTCTTGTATAGAGTAGTGATTGGAAGTGTACCCGGGATGTGAGCCGGTCTCAGCACTACCATTGGCCCTGATTTCAGCGATGGTAATGGAAGGGCTGGTAAAGGAAGAGGCGCTGTGTTTGCAATGTTTAAACCTATTCCCTGAATGGATGGAATGGATGGCTCTTTGAAAACTGGATTAAATTTTTCGAATTTTGTCTGTGATTTGTAAAGTTTGTCGCCGGTCTCAATGTCGTCCCAATCTATATGACTTGAGCTACTTATTGATGGTTTGGTTGAAACTATTGCACTATTAATAGGGTCTAAAATAGATAGAGATGTCAAATGTATTGAATTATTGTTATAAATCTTGCTTTTCATACCAAACCAATTCTTCGGATAATTATTTGATGTATAGGGTTTAGAATTTTGGGCTAATTTTAGCTTTTGGTGTGATTTTGAATTGGCTGTGTTCTGAAGCGCTTCTATAAACCAAGCCGGAGGTGTTGTCGATTCGATGAAAGGTGAGGTTATGTTCATTTTAAGCGATGATTTATTTGTCTCCTTATGGATGTCAATTGTTTTTGGGTGAATCACTTTAAACCCCCAAAAGGGACGGATATCAACAGTTGTCAATTTAGTTGTATTAATTGGTAGAACTGTTGGGGAAATGGACTTCTGTGTTGTGGTGACTGGATTCCAAACATTGTTTGTATTCTCTAATCCTATTTCCCCATTATTAGATTCTGTGATTTGATTATTAATCACTTCTTTTTTCTGTGCATACAATATAGAGTTGAGATAATAATAATTTGGCGATTCTTCACAAAATAATTTAGAATCAGAAACATTATGATCACAAGTCATTTCTTTCTGATTGAATATAGACTTTGCGGGACAGACAAATGTGAAGCGCAGCCCATTCTGTTTGCAATAATGAAATATCTGACATCCGAACTCTGTGTCCGCATAATAGCCCTCAAACTTTCCTTTGCATATGAATGAAACAGATGATAATATCTTTTTAAGCGCTCCTCCCTTTGATTCGAGCGGAGAGTTATTCGTAAAATTTACTTTTTCTGTCTGCACTTCATCCAAATGAGACGGAATCTGATCCATAAATAAATAGTTAAGTGAATTTTAATCTTAAGCTCTAACTATTAAGATATTTAGTAAAACATATAATACATGCAAACTGTAAAGTACTGTATTATTTGTATTGTAAGAGAAATTCAATAATTAACATTATATTAAATATTAATTAAAATTATAGAGAATTATCAAAAGTTAAGTAATGTCTTATAAAATCATTTAGATAGTTCCTAGTATGTAGGTCTAGTAGTGTACCCAACTCACCAAACCCAAGCGTGATATATAGTTGGATCCAGTAGGACAAGCTGAGTTAATTGATACCATACTTGACCACATCCGATCCGAATCTGGCCACTTCTTTCCAACTCCGGAAGGAGTAGCCAAGCTCCTCAAGTGATACTTTGTTGGATTCAGTTCATCATACTGAGTAATTTATACCATACTTGACCATATCCTCCGACATTAAACTGACTATTTTCCCCATAATTTTTTGTATTTATTACGTATGATTCTGTTGTCAGTATTATATTGATATTAAGGCTAAAATTATAGTGGATGTGATCAAGTATGGTATCAATTAACTCAGCTTGTCCTACTGGATCCAACTATATACCACACTTGGGTTTGGTGAGTTGGGTACACTACTAGACCTAAAAACTAGGATGTACCCAATCATTTCATATAAATCCTAAAATATTTTGTAATTTAACTCATTTTAAACATTTTCGGATCTAATCGTTTGCAAACAAGTTTTCATTTATTTGAATCAATCAGAAAAAGATGATAAACTTTACTAAATGTGACTATTGTTACCATAAAATAGATAAAAATAATTTTTTCTTTAACAAAACTTTATCAACTTTAGTTAAAAGTATAGGCTTTAATTTGATACTATTTTTATTACTATGATTTAATTAATTGTTGAGTTATAAGGGTTCAAATTTTTTTATAACAAAAAAAATACGAACACGCTTTGTATTTTCATTGTTTTAAATTTTGGAAAAATTGTTTTATTTTTATATCTCAAATAGAATCCTATAAAAAATATATTATTATTTTTTAAAAATACAACTTAAAATTTTTTGTGATATCAATTTAATGCATACCTTTTGCCTCAAATCTCCAGTTGAGTGAGACGTGACATTAGCAAAGTCAATATGTTCTTCAAATGCAAGAACAGCGCTTATCTCAACAATAAATGCTATTAAAACTTTCATTTGATTTGAATGATGTCGGAATAATTTGCTTATAAGAGAGATAATAAGAAACAAACGGATGTCAAACCCAATGAAATATCCATTTATAGCATTGTATCTGAATTTAATAGAAAATATCCGAGAAATAAATCACTGCTTAAAAAGCTAAAATCTTAAACTACAGTAAACTTCATCCAAAATTTTAGTGACAAAACTAAACTTTTTCGACTTTAAATCACGAAATGTAAAGAAATTGGAGGAAACCTTCTATTTAGAGATGAGCGAAATTATAAGTAAAGCATATTCTAATTCTAATTCATAACTATTCAAAGCGGCTCATTTGCAGTGATTTGGCTCAATGATTAAGACATCTATTTAGCGGAACTGAAGGCCTCACCTACAATCACATACTTATTTTAGGCCAGAATAGGCTCAAACGCAAATATGTTGATAAATTATAATTTTAAGACCCATTTTAACAGAAAAAGTAGAATATATTTCGGGAAACTCATTGACCCAATAATAAATCGATTAAAATGTAGGTAATGAACGCTTATATAACTCATCCAAGTTATAAAACTAAGTAATCAGTTTAGTGTGAAATGTTTGGTTCATTTAATTTAGTTTTAGTATTAGAATAATGTCAACTTTAATAGACTTTACAAAAAGAAAATTTCTATTATTTACCTGAAGCATAATTAGTAATTACTGTATGGGTTTTTGGAAATTTATTTTTGGGTTATCTCAAGTGCATATTTTCTGATGACTTTGAATAAGGAAAAATTGAATGACTTCAATAAACATTGGTATCATTAAAAGGCTGGTAAACTTGAATTTGTTTGCAAATAATATTCTGGTTTAGCAGTAATGATGAAATGAATTAAAATGATATGAGACTGTTTTTCAAATTCGAAGATTTATTTGAAAAATACAAGCAAATTATTTTTCTGTATCTCTCTGTACATCATTACAAATATCATTAGAACATAGCATTTAAATCGTCAACGGATCACGACCCAAAACAATCTGAGCGGCCTTTAATACCCTGATTCAGAGCAACATTTACAACGTTTTTCTTTTAATAAACATATTAAACTTTTTTGCACATTAATTGTCTAAAAAGACTAACAATTTCTAGCATTACTATCATAATGATATTTTAATTCATTTATTTATAATATTTATATATATTAGATCTTGGAACTAACGAACCAACTCATCAAAGAAGTAACTAATCGTAGGCCCAGATGTTTTTGAGGTATATTCATTAAAGTATTACTTAATCCATTTCTTCATCTTAATACAGGTCTTATCACATAAATTGATCTCATCTTTAATCGATATCTCATCCTTAGATACACACAACTTAAGTCTTTATCGGATGAGTTACTTCTTTTCTGTGTCTATTCGTTTATTCTTACAATTTTAAAATTAACATTTGAAGTCCCGTTTGCGCCACAATTCATATAACAATTAGCGATTACTAATATTTACAACAGAAAAATTAAGCAGTGATTTCTTGTGCCACATCTCATAATTATAAAAGAAATGCTTTTGTTTGAAACAAAAATATAGTTTCACAAGTAATTCATTAAATTAATTGCATTTTAAAAAATTAATCGACTTATAACCGGCTTATTATAGGCACTCAAGTCGTAATTGTATTGTTTTGACACTTATTATACTTAAATATTGAATTTCATCATATTTGTCATATCTATGCTGTATATTTTGTATATAAACTTATGTGTATTTTGTATAATATGTATATAATATGTTTATATATATTTATATTTGTATAATATCTTATATTTATTAATTTATTATAATTTAATATAACATTTGGCTAAAGGCACTTATAAAGTATATTCAAAAGGATTACTTAAACTGCTTGTTAACAAAATTTGAAGTCATTATTTAAAATGCAATTAATTAATGATTGTAAGTTATAATACGAGATATTACACAATACAAAGTGAGAATAACATTTATGAACTTTACTGTTATACTGTTGCAACATTTCATTCGGTAAACAAAATCTCAAAAGAGTTTTTGTATCTTTTTTGGCTTCAATGAAAGACAAAGTAGAGTATACAATACTACATACTATAAGTATATTATGCAATACCAGTACATAATTCATAGACCAATTGTGTCTTTATGGAAGAGCAAAAAAGGTGTGCAAACAACTCTTTTGAAACAACGTTCACTTTTCAAACATTTAAATAATCATTTAATTTTAGGCCAATGATCCGGTTCTCTTAATTCTACACAAATCAACTCAAAACTAATTTGTTTTTTATGTTACAATAAAAGCTTATTTCATTTAGTTATAACTTTTTTTGTTGCAGTTACTCAGATATAGCCCTCACCCAAAATAATTACTATTTATATTGATTTTGTATTATAATAAAAGAGCAAATATTCTCTTAATAGTTAACCTTATAATTGTTCTTTGCATCTTAGCTTATAATAATAATTATATAATAATAATATAAGAAAACCCGTGAAATAAAAATAACAGCGCGTAATATCACAAATGTTTTGGGTTATGCCATTCTCACTGTCAATCACTAACTTAACTTTAATAAATTAAACACTTTTTCTCATATCTTTTCCCTCTTTCTCTCTCTTCTCTCTCTCTCTCTAACTCTTATTCAAGTTCAATATATATGGCATTCCATTCTCATCGAAAATAATCTTTTTCTCATTTATAATTTTATTTTTTTATTTTAATTAATAAAACTAAGAAAATGTGTACTAATTTGTATTTGTTTGCCTTAATAAGTTTTTCATAATATCTAAGATGTAATTTCAATAAACAATTCATGATTTCTAAAAAGAAGCTACGATTTGATAACTTATTTTTAAAATGAATGTTTTACAGAACAATTTGTTTTCACCCAAAAATCCCATCAAAAAAATTAATAGTGTTTACAATAATGTAATTATGAAAGTTTAGAAAGAAACAAACAAACGAATAATAATAATAGGGTTGTGTGTGTTTATCGCGAGAATAAAAGATCGAAAACAATGAATTTTGAAAATGTAAAATGGGATCAATAATTATGAAATATAATTAGGAGTTAGTGCAGGAATAATGATCACATATGAGTATAATATAATGCAATTTCGCTCGAAAAAAGCTTCTAAATATCAATTCTTGATTTTTTAGTGTTTTATTGATGCAATTTTGCAGTTGAGGCAGCTTTTGACCAAAATCTTAATGATTCGCATTCAACTGGAATGTACAGTACATCAACTTTTACATCAAATTATGCAAATTTGCTCAAAAATAATTTTTGCCAATCAAAACATAATTTAAAATTACAAAAATTAAAAATATTTATATATATATTTCTCTTTAATAATATATAGTTATAAATCTCTCTCTTTTTCATAAGACTTATTTAAAATTTGTAGAATCAATTGAATCTGTGTATTGTTTGCATAACTAAACTTTGTTTAGCACCAAAATAAATGGTTTTTTAAGTTTTTGATAATGTCTTAAAATATTAGTTCAAAACTGCAAAATTGCATCAAAAACTTTGTAAATGATGGACGTTATGTGTATGGGTAATGTCAGCTTAATTTCAATTAAATGACAATTAGCTGAAAATTGAGATATTATTTGATGCCAATTATACAGGTTTTGATGCTATTGATGCCAATATTTTGAACATTGCAGAGAAATTAGATTAAAGGCAAGTTATATTCAGCAAATGGTTGTATCAAATAATAAACTTAATGCTATTCTTGTGGATCATCGAGTCGTTGTTTCTTTGCTGAAGTCTTAGTATTAATATATATAGTCTTTTAGTTTTTGTTTAAATCAAATAATGCTTTGACATAATTATATTTATAATAATAATAATAACTTGAAATATTAATATTAATTGAAAGGTAGGTCACCGGTAGCATTCCTAAGCTTTAAAGTACAATAAAATAATAATAGAAGAGCAGATGCAGTACTAAAGCCATCAAATTGTCAGCACTTTCCAGTTTTGTAATCGTTGTGCGTTACGAGAGATCTTCAAAAATACATACAATACTATTAACTAATTATTACTAACTTTTGTTTCTGTCTTGTTTTGAATCATCAAAATGAATGACAAAAGCCTGCACTGCAAGAAAATAACAATATTTAATCGAATGGTCGAATCCTCCGATGTGTCGCTGAAGCATAATATATCACTGTAGCGAAAATGTATTTTATTGAGTGTCCGAAAATGTTTGTATGAATGAAATGATAGGCACTCAACACATTAGCAAATGTATAACAGTTACTCTTGAATGTCCCAAATCTCTGCCAGAAATGGTGGCAATTTTTTGTTTTGGACCTTCAGTGAGAAACACATCTCTGAGTTTATGTTTCCCAGAGTTCGCAGTTCGGTCAGAATGGCTAACAGTCGAGCAAAATAACACCTTCCGGGAGGTCTATGGTTATCAACGTATGCCTTCAATGTGTCGATATAGAACTCTTGAATCTTCTCTACTTTCTTAGGTTCTAACAGAGACGGACGCTCTAAATAATTAATAAATTAGATCATCGTTATTAACACATTATTAACTATAATTATTAATCAAAATCAGTAAATAACATACCACTAAATATAACAATAGCAGTAAGAAGAGCGTACTCTGCATTATCAACTTTGAGTATACACATACTGCGACAGAAGTTAAATAATGCATCCGCCGAATCACCAACACTTGCACTCCGATAGTTTTCTCTGGTATACGGCTGGTTATTGGCGTATACAATAGAATCTGTTTTGATATCATATTTACGCGAACACCTCAACATCATTACCTCACTCGAGCACGCCTTTAATCAAAATAAAATGAAATTAGAATTAAGTATTTAATGACTGGCATTCAATGAATAACCTTTAAGAGCGTGATCTGGTCCTCCCTTAAGAGAGTATCAAAACCAGGAACCCTTTTCGAAAATTCGACAATTAGTTGTACTGTTAAAATAGTCATTTCAGTCACGTGTTGAAACCTCTTCAGACTGTCTGCTTCGCTCTCTCCAAGTGGAAAAGGCTATAATACAACAAAATTATAGTAAACATAACACTTATTAATAGATATACAGTGAGTTAGTATTAGAATAGGTATTAGAGTGATATCAAAATGGAATAGAAATGGAACAGACAAGACATGAAATGACAAGAATGAAGTAATAATAAGCCGAAAGTGCATACAGTGATCTTCTTGACGTCATCCTCAGAAGGTGACTCGAACTCCTCCTGAAAGTAGACTAGCTTTTTGATCATCTCTTCCTGCGGAGCCGTCAACGGTTTGAGAGCATTACTATTAATGTTAACCGTATTTGACGTAAGAATACTCGGCTTTTCTTCTATTTTTTCCGGACTCATTGCATCTTTAGTAGTGCTGTTTGGCTTGTCTTTATCCTTTTGCGCTCGTTTTGATTCCCTTTTGATGGCACATTGATATTCAGGTACCACACATTCAGGTCTCATTCCAACACTCAAACACTTCTTTAATCGGCATTCTTGACATTTTCGCCTCATATACATATCAATCTCACAATTATTGCCATATTTGCACTGATAGACAGCATTCTTAGTAATGCTTCTTCTAAAAAACCCTTTATTAACAAATAATAATTATTAATAAAATGACAACGGAGTGACATATTGACGAATGTGATTGATTATTCATACCTTTACATCCTTCACAAGTGAGAGCATTGTAGTGATACCCTGAGGCTCTATCTCCACAAACAAGACATAACTCTTCCTGCTGTCTGGGAGCCGGACCTTTTTTCTTCTTTGGATCGCCAAAGCTGTCCACACTATAGCAGCCATTGACGCTATTCGGAGGACTCATGTCTTCTTTGCCTAATTAAATGTGAGACAGAATTGTATTTAATAATTGATTCAAATCAAATAAATTTATTTAAAAATGTTTATTTATTTCAATAATTAATAAATAGAGTTTACATGGAATACATGATCCAAATTAGACTAATTATCGCAAATCTATTTGTGAAATGCAGCGCAGAATTCAATTGAATAGTCAGAATGATTTGACAAAAAATAATTGAATAACCAAATAAAATAAAATGGATTCTAACAAGTGAGTGAATACATTCAATTATTGTTATGCTAGTATTGCGTCAAATACTACTTTCTTTTTCTGAGGGCTCAGTTAGACTCAAACCCTTAGGAAGGGGTCACTGGGAGTATGAAAATTGGGCAAAGGGGCCAATAGAGGGAAAATTTACAACTACCCTCCAGACAACCTGACCTTTTCGGTCAGGAGAACAGTTTTTTAAAAGACGGGGAGAACGAGAAACCCACTGTCGGATTACGAAAAAATGTCGTCAGAGGACTAAATAAAAGCTGTGTCGAGAATTCTATTCTAATACTTTTTAGTTGACTCTAGTCATACATTTTTAACTATCAGTCATTTTCGATTGACATTATACTAAAAATATGATACAATGAATGCTTTCAAGTAGTTTTTCTTTGAAATGCAAAGAATAAGTAAAAAGAAGAAAATGCCAAACACTGCAAAAGTTAAAAGTAAAGTTAGTAAACGTTATTATCATTTTTAAGTTAATGTCTTTGACTTGTATTGCATAAAACTAAAGATTACGAGAGTTGTGCAAAAATAGTAACTGCTATCAATGGAATGTAAGTTTGGGAGAGAGAAAAAATAAACAGAGTTGGGATCACTCTATGGAAAGAAGGTAAAGGCGCCCCAAAGACCTGGAGGCAGAAATATTCCTTCTCTAACTTACTTTTCCCTTAAGCATAGTGTTACACAAGGCTCTCGAGAATACTCCATATCAGCTAACTTATTGCCGCATTTTTACACAGTTTCTAAGATAACATGAAAAATGAACACATTTTCAAAAAAAAACGATTCAATGCCAGTTAACCAAAATTTAAATTTAGTCAACTCATGAGTACAAACGAAATGCTACCCAAAAGCTATGAGTGATTTTAATGAGTGACTACAAAATTATATGTAAACATTTTTAAAACGCCGCCAACTTTTGTTATTGAGATGAGCCCTTAAAAAGTTACAGACATTGTGAAGATCACGTATAAATAGGATTAAAGTCAAAAACTTTTCCATCAATACTGGTGTAAGAGAGGGAAACACTAAGCTTTAAGTAAATCGCATCAAATAAATTATAGCATTCATTTAAATAACTAAACATCTTAAATGTCAGAATCTAAATGTTTGTCCATTTCTCATAAAGAATAAGTGTCTGCCAAACATAATAAAAAATATCACTTCTTTCAATTATTCAGAATTCAGTCAAATTATTCAGTTTCTAATGTGTGAAACACCAAAATTGGTAAAAACAGTTTTTCAAAAGTTTCCTTACATAAATTGAAAGCCATACTGGAATCATAAGAATGTTCTTAAAAAATATAATAAAACTATAAAAGAATTTCATGATAGACATCATACCTTTTAAAAACGCTGTGTTATTAATAATTAGTCAGTTAATCAAATAGAGCCGACAGTTAGCAAACAAAACGCTGATATGAAACGCACAAAATACGGAATGAAGTAATTGTTTGTCATAGAACTGGTCAATCATTTTGAAAATAGGATATTGAGTTGTTGTGCAATATTTTTAAATACAGGTATACGGGAGACATAGATTTTGGTTTTGTAAATAAATAGATAATTTATAATATAGTAATTGCTGTTGAGATGAGTTTGGCCGCAATCAAAAACAAATCAAATATTAGGTAAAGTTTGAGCAACGATGACATTATAGAAATGCATGCCATAAACTCAAAATAGCTTTGGGCTAATTTGAAAAATAATCCCACTTAAAAATGAGAAATAAACATAAATAATAATCTAATGCTAATACCATTTTTGGGATGAAACTGAGCGAAAAACTAAAGCTAACATTATTTGAGAAGCGAAACGTTTTTTGATGAAACGCCCAAACAAGTGGTCAGTGTTTAACCTACGCTTGACGTACAGATTTCACACATCGTTAATTGTGTTCAAACTTTTTGTATATACTTATTATACTACACCTGTATATAGAAATTGTATAATATAATAATAGAATAATAGCATTTGTGAGGCAGATAATTCATTTTTTCCTTTTTGGCCAAGAATTCATTTTGAAGTCATTACAGTTAAGTTATTGTCATTACATTAGAGTCATGACAGTCACGATGAGTCAGTAAAAACTACCATATATTTAATTGGCTTAAGACATCGTCTGAATTAATTTTCATTTTTGTTAATTTCTATTTTCTTTTGTGTACACTTGTATTCTGTGTTTTGAAGTCTATTCAATGTTTGACATTCACTGTAATCGACTGTAATCTGCAGTAAGATATCGTTCACAGACACACAGCTATTCATTTACATAACGCTTTTGTGAATAATTTTATAGAAAATTATTTACAGACAATTACTATTTTAATGCATTTTTGTTTA
>JAQGCH010001899.1:0-14122 GCA_034699485.1 Nanhermannia elegantula | reverse complement strand
AAGCGTATTGATTGTCGGGATCTCTGTTTCAATTATTTCTATTATCGCATACATAGTAATCAATTATTTCATTAAATTTGGTTGAATTTCATTATAACTTATTTATTTTCATTTATCATATGATTCAATAAAAGTATTTATAAACAGATACTGTATAAGAAGTTATGATTAAAACTTGTGTCGATTTTATTACCATATAATACATCTTATAATTTATGTTTAAAAGTATATGTTTTCCCATCAAAGTATATACAGTTATATACAGTATATTATAAAATATCCTAAACTTTTCCATTATTTCTTAAATCAATTCTCCAATTGGATCATAACATATATTGCATTCCAAGATATGACTCTACGTCTTGGACACAGATGTCGGTTCCGGTACTGTAACCGTTCGTACGGTTGGCAACAAATTAGTTCTAATGATTATATGACTACTGATAGGTATAATGAACCTCAGAATCTCTGGAACCTGAATCTCGAACCTCAGGCTCAGGTTCTAGTTTAACCACTATTTAGATCTGCATTTTTAATATATATTTCTAGAAAAGTGTGCGATACAGTAATTTGAGTATATTGTACAGTTGGTTCAAAGAAAAAGGGCAAAGGGTTAAAATGACAGCTTTTGAGTGTTAATAGATAAGTAAAACAGTTGAAAGCAATGCTTTAACAGTTTTTAGCTATTCATTAAAGCATTGGGTGCTTTAGT
Source organism: Nanhermannia elegantula (assembly GCA_034699485.1). Lineage (NCBI taxonomy): Eukaryota > Metazoa > Arthropoda > Arachnida > Sarcoptiformes > Nanhermanniidae > Nanhermannia > Nanhermannia elegantula. The sequence continues at coordinate 13,410 of JAQGCH010001899.1, read as the reverse complement.
TGACAACTTTGTATTTGAATTTAAGCTTTTACACATTATTTTTCACTCATAAATCTAAGTTATAATCTGTTTATTTGATAATCAATTGGATTTTACACTAAAATTTAGTGAAAAAATTTTGCCTTTTCTTTGAACCCACTGTACCTGTTCATCATTATATATGACTACACCTAAACAATCTATTTAACGAGTTTTAATACATTATACAAACTTTACACAAGTAACTCTCATTATGACTTTGCATTAATAAATACAATACAACGTTTATAAAAAGTTTTAATCCCAGAATATTTGAATGCAAGCGTAAAATTTGTATTTGTTGAATATAATGGTGCACTTAATGCAATGAAAGAAGATATAATATCAGCAAAAATTCTTTAATGTTTGATCAATATATCAGTTAACTCAATAATTATTAATTATTAAGTTAATAGTTAGTAATAGTTATTATTAAATAGTAGCATAATATACAGCTTTGTCTAAAATTCAAACTTGAAATTGAATTTAAAGGTTTTTTGCTTTGAATTGAAATGTTTTTTGAAATAAAAACATTTATAACTCAACTAATGTAATGAATAAGCGCGAGCTGAGATCGAAACTTAATTAGGATGATCTGTGAGCTGAAGCTCGGGCTTTGATTTAAGATTTTGAGCCGACGAGAATCATTATTTATTTTTCCTGTATATTATAGGTAAGTAAGTCCAGAGTCAGTCAACAATGCCATAACCGCTATAACCAATTGGTGTGATTGAGATTCAACAAAAAATAACATAACTTTTAACGGTTTTATAGCATTACTAAGATATAAGAGTTTAAAAAGTTAACCAAAGTCATCAAAACTAATGCTAAACACTTACCGGTATGTACTGTACTGTACTTAACATAAACCTGAACTGACACCTAAATCCATAGCTGACTAACTCTACCCAAACCCTTATAAAAGCGCACAATTCCTAATACTAACCGAAAGTCCTAACGAAGTGCTTCTACTGTTTATATCGGCAAATACTTTATGACGCTTATAAGGATTACGAAGTACTGGTATACCTATTCATCGCTATTAAGCAAAAGTAATATTTATTACTATTAAAGGTATTATATTTATTATATTAATAAGTGTTATATTTATTATAATGTCGACTTCAGAACTATGGAAAGCCTACTCAGAACAGTGGTACCCTCACATCCCTCACACTCAGTGGCGAAACTAGCATAGTAGCCGAGGGGGCATAGGCCCCCCTAATTTAAATTAAAAGTGAATTAATTTCTTAAAATCTTTATTGTATTGTATTTTTTGTGCTTAAATTACATGAAATAATTCAAATAAAGGCTTTTATGTTCTGCTAACTGTAAAACACACTGCAATTCACTAAAGAAATACAATGTATTAAGAAATTTAGTGTTTCCCTATGTTTTGTGCCCACCCACTCAAAATTTTCTAATTTCGCCACTGCTCACACTCTTCCTTCACATACAACACATTCCTACTATTTAGTGAATAGTATTCCTTGTAAACTATAATTTTTGACTCAATTTTCTGTTTAGAAATTTATAGCAATTAATCCCAAATAAATAATTTAATAAATCTTTGTTCACAAAAAATAATTGAAACAAAATATATGACCAAAATGAATGTTTAATCAAACTTCATATTAAGCTACCTCTATATAAACAGTGTATTTAATTCTCTAACCATTAAATACTTAATTTAATACTAAAACTTAATCATCACTATTATTATTGTTATCATAATTATTGTCATCATTAGTATCATTACTAATATTAGTGTCAGTATTATTAGGATTCTCAGAATTATTGCCGTTTCCTATAAGAGGTGAACAAATATTATCCATCGGAATAATAATCATGTTATCGATCAGAGCCTTGTGTGGAGTTTCGTATTGATATTTCTTATTATACTGTCGGGCAGCACAAAAACTGAAACAAATAACAAATACCATCAATACTATCACTGATAAGGTCAACGCCACCGCTACGTTCGACACATGACCTGAAATGACAGATTCATTTTAAGTTAATCACAAGTTTTAGCCAAAGAAAGTTTTTTAAGCAATTAAAATAAAGTCTATTATCGAAAAATAGGATCAAATTTCAAGAATCAATGCTTGACCTGAAAACCTGTATAACTTTTCTTTCAGTTTAACTCTTTTTTTATTGATCTCATTCTCAGCATTGAATACGAATGTGTTCTTCACTTTATTTTTTATGTTACATTCAATTAATCCTATGATAACATAGAGTGAACTGCTTGTACTTAAACCTGTACATTATTCTATTGTTAACTATTTTTGGCACAATTTTATTGAACTGGTTTTCATGCGCTTATAAATTAACTCATTTACCAGACATTGAAGTCACTAAATATGCAGAAGCCGTCTGAACAACAGTACACGAGAGCTGAACATTGGCAGAGATATCGTTGTCATCATCTCTTATAGCGATACACATCTTATATCTATGATTAGGTAATAAATTGTTTATTGTATACGAGCGGAGAAAGTGATTAACAGTCACTGTTTCGTATTTAGTGTTATTTAATAAGTTGTTTCCATCTATTCTATGGTATAAGATCTGGTATTCAGGGAAGAGATTACGAGCGGTGCCGTTCCATACGAGTGTCACATAAGTTGATGATATGCTTATGGCGAATAAGTGTAAATCTATGTCATTGATGAGCAGTTCCACTGATGACAACGCGATTCCGTGCCTGTTCTCAGCCATACATTTGTAAATTCCTGAGTCTTTTGGCTTCAAGTGAAACATTCGTAAACTTCCCGGAGTTTTGAGTTGTATATGAATCTGATTCGAGGTTTCGTTTAATACTTCGCCTGAATTTTGTTTTATGTTTAGGAAAGAAAAATATGTTTGCAAAGTGATTGGTTGGTCAAAGCTTTACTGGTACTTAATATTTAATTTTATTTATTTATGTTTTAACTAACCGTTTGGTAAAATCCATATTATTTTAGGCGTTGGTATACCTAAAGCTCTGCATTGAAATACATGTTTGTCTCCAATCTTTTTATGTATGGTATCATTTAATTTACTGATTGTTACTATCTTTGGGGCACATTCTCGCGGTATCAAATTCTCTGTTAATTCAATTAATTTAATTCCAGACAAGTTTATCGGTTGAAAGCATTTCAAGTTTTTGCCGTCAATTATTTCAATCTTACTATTGTTTGAGTCTTTCAGGCACTGGTTGTGGTCATAAATAAAGAAAAGAAAATAAATAACTTTTGAAAACTGTTGAGAACAAGATTTAAACCAAACCTGATATAAATAATTAATATTGCAGTCGCATAGAATGGGATTCCCATCAAAGCTTACTTTCAGTTTATGCTTACTATGAAATTGTTGATCATTAAAGACATAATCAATGACATCGTGTTGAAAGGTTTTAAGACCACAATTATGTAATTGTATAGAATGAAGTAATGGTACGCCGAGAAAGGCTTGAGAATCAATAAATTGTAAATTAGGATTACTATGCAGTAAAATAGTATTAACATTGGGTAAGTCCCAAAAGGCTCCCCTATCTATCAGAGACAACTGTTTACAATTAGTTACAGTAATCTGTTTCGCAGGAATGTGTACGAAATCGCCGGTCGATAACTGTTGCAATGGATTGCTGTCCATATTAATAGTTATTATTCTTTTAAATGATTGCAATGCTATTGATGGCACGCGAAGTAAGTGATTGTCGTTTAAATCTAATTCTTCTAATAGTTCTAAACCAACAAATGCGTTATCGTTTATACTAATGATTCTATTTCGAGATAAAACTAGTTTTCTAAGGCCTGTCAATGAAGCGAATATTCCGCCCGTTAAGTGACTAATGCTATTACCGCCGACATTGAGTACCTGAAAAATAAATCATCATTTTTATTAATTAATTGATTGTATTTTCTATTTGTTTCTATCTCTTTATTTTAGATTTATTTACAGAGGATTTGATCTTAAAATAAGTTTGTATGCAATTTAATGTTTAAAAATGTAAGTTTATTCAGGGCTTCAGTAAAAATATTGTTTAGAGCTTTAGTGTAAAAGAAATTGTTTTTTAAATTTAAATAAAAGTGTGATTATGCAAAAATTTTTAAACTTTAATATTACACAATTTGCAAAAATGATTTATATCAAAGTTATTTGCGTTTTCTTTAGTATACCTTATTATATGTTTAGGTTTTTTTATTATAAAATTGTGTTTTCAAGTATAACTATAACAAACCAATGCTAGTAGTTGTAAGACTTGTTAAATTCTTGGCAGCAAATAAGTCTACTTTTATATATTACTGGATCGAAGAATAATTTTAAAATTAAATTTGATTTATTATTTATTTCAAATCATATTATACACTAATACGCAGTGTTTTCCAAGGCTCGAGCTTATCAGGCTCGGTGGAGAGTCTGAGCCTGATAAAATGACATAAAACTGACCCTCTGAGCTGAGCCTGAGCCTTGAGCCTCGAGCCTCGAGCCTCGAGACTCACCTTTTTTGAGGTTACAGTTTATTCAAATTATCCCATTTTATTGTTTAGAATTTTAAATGTTAGACAATATTTATAGTTTCAAATATCTGAGTGTAGATTCAGAAGACATTAAATCTTTTAAATATATCCAAAAGTTTGAGTCAATATTCATAACACAATTAAAATTTTGCATTAAGAATATCATAAAATAATTTCTGCGAAAACTTTAAACTTTTAAAACTTTTACAGGTTTTCCAAATATAGTTTTCAGGCTCATAGGCTGTCAGTGTGAACCTGAGCTAAAACATGAGTCTGAGCCTTACTAAAAACCTTGAGCCTGAAAAATCCTTCGAGTCTCGAGCTGAGCAGCACACTGGTAAACACGGGTAATACAATATACTCTATTAAAATAACTTTAAAACTGTAAGATAAATGGTATTAAGATTTAATAGATTAATAAGAAGTTCAGTTCATTGCATTATTTCGTCTATTATTACTCTGAAAACTTTTAATTTAAATTTTCTGAAAATTATTATAAAAAATTTTTAATTTCAATATTTCTAATAATAGATTGCCTTCAATGAGCTTAAAAAGGCGAAAAATTGTGATAAAATGAAACTTTGATTTTTAAAATTTTTATTAAAATAAATATTTTTTGTATCAAAAATGAAATGAAATATAATTTATTAAAAGATTATAACATATAAATCAAAATATGACTTACACTCAAATTAAGAATACTTTGAAAAAGTTCTAAATAAATGGACGACAACTGATTATTCTCAATATTGAGCTCTTTCAACATCTCCAAGCCATCGAAGGCATGCTCATCGATATACTTCAAGTGGCCATTACTGAGATCCAATACTTCCAGTCTCTTAAGTCCACGAAAAGCGTCAGCAAATAGAGTCCTAAACTTATTACGCGACAAATCTAATACTTTAAGATGAGTTAAATTGTTAAAAGTCTGTCCGCGACCCAAATGGTTGATTTGATTATAAGATAAGTATAGCTCTTGTAAGTGATCGATAGTTGGCAACTGTTCGTATAGGTCTTCCATTAAGTTATGAGTTAACGCAAGAGATTCAGTATCAATAGGTATTGATTTGGGGATCGAAGATATCGATTGATACGAACAATTAACAGCTCGTACCAGTTCTCTAGACTATAAATAAGTTGAAACAGAAATAAAAGTTTTCATTAAAGAGAAATTAACTTTTATTAATAGTGCTAAAAGTTTTTCTATAAAGGAGTATTTTTGTCGCTTACATATAGAGACAATTGAAGGGAACAATAGCACTGTTTAGGACACTGTATACTATTTGTCCAATTAGTTCTGTGATTGTCATTAATCATTTCAGGTATAAGTGAAGGCGTGACACATGAACCTAAATGAACAAAAATGATAGCGGATATCGTGTGACACCAGTGGACCAATTGGTTGATTGCCATCATTTGTTATAAAGAATTATAACAATATATAAGATTAGGTCAGCGATGGAAAGGACTCAACAGTCATCGTATGATTGATTATACAGTAATACAAAACTTGCCTAAAATAAGACAAAAAATATATTTTCATCTTGTATTTTATCCTTTAATTTAATAAAATGTATTCTATTATTATTGAGTTTCGTCAAACTTATATTTAGAAGAAAATTTTTGGTTTATCTTATTTTTTGTAATTCTTTGATATAACATTTGGTTTCTTATTACTGAATATGATATCTTAAGTGATTAGAAGCTGTTTTTATATTAAAACTTGTGTTGCAAAATATTAAATTTAGTGTCTTCAGAGAAAATTTAGTCTATTTTTGATAGAAACTAGGTTAACAAATGAAACAGTTCAAAAATTGCTATCAATTCAATATAATATTAGTTATTGGAAAAATAATGTGAAACAATTTTATATTTCAGACTTGAATTATCCCTAATTTAATACTAGAATTAGGGGAACATAACATTCTAGGATGATATTAATTTTAACATTTTGCTGTATTTTTATATTTTATACTAAATTTAGGGCTCTGGAGAAAATTTAGTAAATTTAATGCTAATTAAAACTAATAATAATAAAGTGAACAGCGTATGAAAGTTATATATTAATAACTAACTAACAGCATATTAGTTAATAAAAAAATTAGTTTTATTGTATGCAAAGAAAGTATGCATTAATACTTATAATTTACTAGAATTATGTTTATTAACTTTTTTTATGAGAATTTTTCTATAATTCACATAATATAATATTAAAATTTAGTTTTAGGTTTATTTTATTTTTATTAAGAAATAAAAATTTCTAAATAAGTTAAAACATTAAAATCCATTTAATATAATAAATTTTGAAATTTCTTATACGTAGTATAGTGCGCACGCATCTTTGGGGGAGGGGGGGGGGTCAGGCAAAAGCGTGCAGGGGGGTCTAAAGTGTCTAATTTTTGAACAGCTCCAAATGGTTTTTGTATTAATAATTAAACTTTTTCTGAATAAAAATTTTAATATTTAACAATTTTATAAATATTTTTACAAAAATTTCAAAGCTTTATAGGACTATCGCTTTACTAACTGGCAATAATTCTTTCATTTGGATCTAAAGAAGTATAGCTTATCAGAATAGCAATATGTTATGTTGAGCACAATTGATGCCTTTTATATAATTCTTCAGAATTATAACCTTTATATCTGTAGAACTCATAAAATAACATTTCTTTTTCTTCTCAAGTTTTAAGTCACGTCTCATTTGACCAAACATTTCAAAGAATTGTGGCTTTGAGTGTGAATCCTATCTTTGATTGAATAATAGGTTTGATAAGAAAATCAGCAGATTATTTGCCGCAACGCTTTCATTAATCTTTAATCCGGATCTCAAATGAAAGAAAGAATGAAACCCTTAGAAAACTGTCATTGAGAAGAACTCATACAATATTGAAACCTAAGACTTAAGACAAACTTATTTGACTGAAAGTAAACCTCTAACACATCACATCACTCAATACAGTACACATCCATTGCTATAAGTTGTATAAAAAGTTTAATCTCAACAACAAAATGTCAAGTCTTGCTGTTGTCACGAATCAAAAGGATTGTATTGTTTTCATAGAAAAATATTTATTAAACTTAAGTATTTGTGACAAAAATTTCTGACATTCGTATCACAAGTTTTTCCAATAGTTTTTTCAACATTTTTCATCAGCGATATAACGGAAAGGCTAAGAAAATAGTCTCTTATTTCGGTCCATTCATAGCAAATGTCATCTGTTTCGAAGAATGAAATATATTTTCGGAATTTAATTTTTATCAATATGTTTCACTCGATTTAATATAAGTATTCTTTTTGATTGCATGTGTGACTGCATTTTGAAGAACTCCAGACATTTGATTTATTAGAAGTTTACTTCATATCTAACACAATAGAAGATATTTTAGAATAATTTATATTATATTATATGCAGTGATACTCAATGCTAGAGAACATATAACTTATATTTTTGGATTTTAAACAATTTAGACATAGAATCGCAAACACTGATTGGCAATAACAAGAAATTAAAGTTAGTAAAGCGTAATAATAATTTTGATATTACAGTTAATTCTCTGTAATTTAAACATAGGATGGGGGGGGGGGGGTCAGGTTAGGAAGGTTTTACTGTAATACAATTTTCTACTACAGTATATGTTTGATGAGTTAGCACAGCGGTCGGCAAATGCATTTTTTGTGCCCTCTGAGACTTTAGGAAAAATGAAAGTGATATCGACTTTTCTTTTGAAAAAAAGTTCAAACATTTTTGGACTAATAATCAAACACAAATTGAATTATTGTTTACTTTATCGAAAGCATAGCTATAAAGCGCTGTAAATCACCAGTAGTTCTGTAAACTATAAATATATTTCACTTTAAGCTATTTTTTGCAACTCGTCTGCAAAAAGTTGTGGCCTTTCGGTTGAATCACTGGTGGCACATATGAAATGGTGTTCTCATGTGTTTTTATAGAAAATCTGCTCATTTTTTATTCAATGTTTAGTTCTATTTATATTTTAAGTAATTCAATTTAAATCGAATTAAAAATGCATTCAATATATGTTCAATTTATTGAACGACTTGAAAAAATAATTTATATTCAAAAAATCTCAGTGAAAGTGATATACTTTCAAAACTTTAGAATTTATTTGCAAAAGAAATTCCATATAAATTGAAAAATTAAAGTTCAATCTGTGAATATTATACTGTATGTAGAAATAAAATTGAAACCGACACAGAAGATGAAAAAACTCTTCAAATAAGACTTGAATGGAAATAATTCTGTAAATATCACGTCTCGCTTGTGTGGTCTTCTTATATCATAGCTATATATGGAGTCATTTTTATGCATAATTTAGTTAACATTTCTAATCGAATCATTAATAATACAAGAATTGAGTTTTTTCGTGTCATTTGAGTGGCTCTTATCATACGAATAGCGATAAAAACCACTTTTTTAATGACTTTCGAAATCTCCAATTCTGAAACACTTTAAGGAATGAAATCAAAGTAAATCATTTCAGTTCTCATTAACTATATTTAGTTATTTATGATTATAATTATTTTGTTTTAGATATAGTAAAATAAAATAACAATACTTTTACTCATTGATTAGTAATGAACAAAATAAGCTCAAGCCTAGCGAGCATAGGCTCGAAATACTTGGAGCCAGAGCTTGAGCCTATTTTGAAAACCATGAGCCTGAGCCTAATTTTGAGTCCTGAGCCTAATTTTGAGTCCTGGGCCTAATTTTGAGTCCTGAGCCTGAGCCTAAACTAACATATTAATCAAAATATCATATAAAGTATAATGTGCTAACTTAGGATTAATTTTATAAAAAGCTGATTTTCTCAGGCAAAGCTTGTTATTCGGGATTTTTCTGGGAAAAGTATTTTTGTATTTATAAACTTTGAAAGTAAAACAACTCAATTTGATAGTTTAGTGTGAAATTTAGTGAGAATTTTTCAGGCTCAACAGCCTAGAGCCCAAGCCTGATGAGCATAGGCTCAACAACCTTAGAGCCTGATCCTGTAGGCTCTTGAGCGAAGCCTATATTGATTAGTACACTAACTGAATGAATGATTGTAATGCTCTACTTATGCATTCATTTTATGATTGATGTCAATGTTTAGTCCAATAAAAATTGTGAAATTGAATTACTGTTGGATTTGGTTTACAATGACTTTTATTTGATTTATAGTCAAATCCCTATTCTTTTACTCTTTCCTACAAAAAAGGGCACAGATTTGACTGGAATTTAAGAAAGCAATAAAATAAAAGTAAAATAGTATATGGCATAAAAAGTTTTCATCGATTTTTGTTATACTGTACAATAACATAAAAAATATAGAAGACTTTCATCTGAGAACATGAACTGAACTTTTTTATGTTATCGTAAAAATGTTTTGAAAAGTATTAGTTTAAACATAAAATATTCAGTAGTAATACTGTATTTTATAGAAAATACATTATTCTATAGGAAGTCTAACAATCGGTTTTTATATTAGACATAAAATATAGTAAATGTAAATAAAAGTTATACTTATACTCGAGAGTATTGATAGGAAACAAAAAAATTATTATCGATTTTTTGAAATTTAATTTCTGAATAAAAATATTAAAATATGATCAATATTTAAGTGCATTTAATGCATTTGCTCATAATTTCAATTCAACACACATTGAATTTTATCTCCTTAAACAAAAGACAATTACTCGAGTATTTTCTCTCATGTCTTTCTCCACTATCTTGAAGGCAAACTTCAATTTATTCAGAAGGAAACTCTTGCAAATGGATCTTATAATGTATTCCTAGTAAATGCCAAAACTCTTATTCATGAAAGCATGCATTTTGGGTATTAGACCACTAGACCTAACGATATATAACTGTAGGCGTTATGGCAGAGATTTAATTAACAAAACTTAGCCTAAACTAAGTTGAGTTAGAGTTGTATTTCAGTAAATTTGAGCCCTGGCCTGAAGCTAACATTTGGGAACCGTAAGGTCTAACGTAACGTAAGCAAACGTAAGGCCTGATGGTCTGATACCTGCATTTTGTTCTCTTGTTTTTTGCATTGCATTATGCAATGCACTCAACTGACACTCTATGCATTGATATCCGTTTAAGCATTGACTTCTCTATTAATATATTCGATATAGTATTTCAGAAATTGTATTATTATATCTCAACTTTAAATAAATGCTAACTTTTATAAGGATTATAATTAATATAATTCTTTTATTTGAGTCTAAATTGAAGATAATTTGATTTCAAAAAAACAGTTGAGAATCAAATATTTTGTTTGACATTTTGGTATCGATTTCACACAACTCTTAATGCAATTTAGGCTTAATATCGAATTCCGATAGAAAAGTAAAGCTTCGGAAATACGGCGTATTTGCTGTCAAACTGAAAGTTTTGCGCAAATGTTCTGTTAAAGTGCGAAAAAGATTCACTAAAAGCAGAAAAATTGTTAATTCCTTAAGTCCTGAATCCTACAGAATATGAATTCTGTTATTTTAAGTTACAGTTTATGAGATATATAAGAATTGTTGTAACTGATGAAGAATATTATACAAACTCACTATAATAGTGACTGAAAAATAAAGTTTCAAAAGTGCCCAAAATCATTGTCAAACAGTATTTAAAAATAACTATAATTTAAACTTAAATAATATTATTGCAAACGAGAGAGCTTTGCAAAAATAATATATTTGTTAGAGCTCGTACATATAGTACGTATGCAGTCTTGGGGGGGGGTCAGTAAAAGCGTACAAACACTTACACTACTATATGCTTAACATTAGATATTAGTGTGCAAAAGCGTACAGAGAGGGGGTAGGGGTCTAAAAATTTCCAAAAACTGCGTGCGTACTATGTGTACGAGCCCTTAATGTAATTTGAAATACAATATGTTTCTCTAGAGATCATTCATTCAATTTTATATTAAATTATTTCTCAATAAACCATTATTTCATTAATTAAATAATTAATTCTAAAATTCTTTATATTAAAAATAAATAAATAAAATAAGATAAAGCTATAAATGTTTAGAAAATTTGTTGTTTCATAAAAAATCAAAGTTTTAAAACAAATTTTATAAGTTAATGACTGCTAACGAGAATACATGTAATATAGAGGCTATCAATGAAATAAGTGTAACACAGTTAAGATCATACTTCAAGGGATCATTTCTATAGTATGATTCACTCAGCTTCACATCAAATGTGAAGTCAGCCAAAGCCACGATGAAGAGGTACTCGACTCCTTTCTGAGCGCGAAGCAGAGCATAAGTTTTTACCATTTATGGTGGACTTAAGCTCATTGATGAACGTTCCCAATCATCTTAAGTATGATTGGGAGGGAAGGAGTCCATTCCGAGTGGTATCTTATTAATCAAAAAACATGTGCACTAATAATAATTAATACAAAAGGTTTGCTTAAGAATATACAGTATATGTTTAACATTTAATAATCACGTAATTTACAAAATAAATGCTTTTTCACGAGTGGTTTCTTGAAATAAATTTGCTATTAATATACAGTATTAAACTCTAATAAATAACTAAATATTTAACATTTAACTAAACACTAAACTAAATAAACAGCTAATAATATATCTAAAGGAGTAGTCCATTATACTGAAAAATTCCCCTATATTTCAATTGAAAATTTGGTACAATTTATGCAAACTTTACTCAACTAACGTTAAAAATAGTCCTTTAAGGTGGAGCCCCCTTTTTGGACAAGTGTGCGGTCCCCAGCGATTCACTATAAAGGGTATTTCTGTATTAATAAACATTTAGGAAATATTCAATTAACTTGAAATTAACTTTATATCAAAATTAATGTAAATCTTATGATTGCTGCACCACTTAGGGGTGATACACATAGTACGTACGCAGTCTTGGGGGAGGGGGGTGGGGTCAGTCAAAAGCGTACAAACTCTTACACTTCTATATGCTTAACATTAGGTATTAGTGTGCAAAAGCGTACAGAGAGGGGTAGGGGCCTAAAAATTGTCAAAAACTGCGTACGTACTATGGTATCACCCCTAATTGCAATTCTTATAATTGAAGCAGTCAGAGAAGTAAGGGGTTATCTAACACAGCGGTTTTCAACCTGGGGTACGCGAGAAAATTCCTGTAATGGCGGACAATACATTTTTTTGACCCCGACTTACTACTTTGCGGGTAAGAGGGAGTTATGGGATCGTGTTGTCACAGATTTGAAAAATATTTTTTGTGCATAAATGATATGCCATACCCTAACTAAAAATCCATATAAAAAATGCAACCCTGCATAAGCGCCATAGATATCACATCTTAAAAATGAGATTTTCCATTGAAAAACATTGAATTGTCATTCATTTAATAATTGATTAAACGCCGAAAACGACTTGCGACTGAAACTTTCTCCAATTTTTCCTGCTATCACTCATATGTGTGATAAAAAGCAGGCACAACCATCACATTCATCGTATTTTTGATTATTTTCAATAAACAAATAATTACTTAGAAAAGACCATATTTTCCCTCTATATGTATCCTAACCCTATCTCAGATGGGGTAAGAGGTACACTCAATTTTTGCAAAGAGGTACGCGGCCTAAAAAGGTTGAAAACCACTGCAGTACAACAATACAATGCACAGTTGCCTACATTTTAGTTCACTGTTTTCTGTCTTTGCGATTCATTAAATCAGGACTAAAAAATTTATTATAACGGGGTGTTACATAAAATCTGCACAAAGTTTATCGCATAAAAACTGTTCTGAGAATCAATATTTTTTATTGAATTATATGTCATTTTGAAGGTCACATATTAGACTATAATCGATATGATTTGTATTTAATTACAATTAATTTTGTGTTAATTATGGCTCTTAAACAAGAGTTACTGATTG
>JAQGCH010001898.1:0-14122 GCA_034699485.1 Nanhermannia elegantula | reverse complement strand
TTTCAGGGGATCGAAGAGAATTTGGCTAAACTTTATTTTTACCATAATAAGAAAGTTCTTGAACATCCTGTAATTTTAAATGTTTTTAACGAATCTCCTTTGAATTTAAAAAATGGTATTCCTTATTAATAATTCAATAATTTTCTATTTAAAAAGTTGATGTCTTATGTGTAAACATGAGTTATTTATTTAAAAAATAGCAAAACTTAAGTTAAAATATTTTTTTGTATTCATGCAACACTTTATATATTTTGATGTGTTTTTTACAACACTAGTGAAAAATGGTATCCATTGGCTACTGTACTCAGCACAAGCTCTGCTACTTGTTGCTCAACTTATTACTAATTATTGCAATAATTGCTATTTCAAGAAGTTTTCTTGGAATTTATTAATAGCCTATTAGAAAAGTTATTCAAACAAAACTGCTTTTATATCTTTTAAATATAAGTAATCATTGAATTACATTAAATTCGGACATTATTTACCGGAAATGATAAGCTTTATCTCAATGCTATTAAAAGCCAAAGTTTATTTGGTATTAACATTAAGCTTATTTGAATAACACATTAAGAAACGATATAAGTAGCGATGAGCATGGCTCGAGCTTTTCAGGCTCAGTGGCGAGCCTGAGCATGGCTCGAGCTTTTCAGGCTCAGTGGCGAGCCTGAGCCTGGCCAAATTGAGAAAAACTGAGCCTAGGCTCGAGCCATCGAGCCTGTGAGCCTGCTCATCACTAGATATAAGCAATGTTACAGTAAGGATACTGCATAAAGATATTTGAAAGTTATTTATTTTCATTTCATATCAATTAATTATAAAAGTATTGATTAGTCTTTAAAGTTAGGATTAACTGATCCCAAAGTAGTCAGAAAGTAGTGAGCGCATACTTGTTTCATTATATAATAGCGAGGGGTCTGAAAACAGACCAAAACTGCGTAGTACTATGTGCATCACCCCTTAATACTATGAGAAAAAATGTGATTTTCAATTTGAACGCTATCGCTATTGTATAATCAAACAAATATGGGCTCATTTTAAGGCCCATAACTAGCAATTTATTTTATTAACATTTTTAACGTTTAACAGATAATATTGACTAAAATGCTTACATTCACAAATGACTTTATTCTGATGGTAGGCGCCGATCAATATAATTAGGATTTGAGAAGTGGTCCCAATTGCTTATCATATTTGAAATGCATTAAAATTAATTAATTTTACAAATGTTCATTGGATTTGAATTTCTTTATATCAGTTATTTTATAAAACATGTGAATCTATGTTAAGATTTTAAGGATTAGTTTGATTTGTGTAAAGATTGAGTTTGAATTTATTCAAGTATTGATATACGGGTGCTGTAAACTTACCATAGCTTTGCTAACATTAACGTTGCCTTAAGTTTATATGAATTAAAATAATATGATTAGAGCCGAGAAAGTAATTTTTTAATTTGCAAATTTTGAGAGTATATACTCATAAAAAGCTTGATTTAGCAAATATTCTAACCATAACACTAACTTATATGCTCCGAAAAAATCCGGAATTTTGTCATTTTCAGGCAGTTGTATATATTTTTCAATTAATTCCAAAAATCTATATAGACATCGGTGTAATAATAAAGCATTAATACATAAATTAGAATCACATGATTGCAAAAATATTTTTATTACAATTTAGATTATTGTGGAATTACATACACATTTTTAAAACGTTTTTTGTAATAACTTACAGGAAATTTGAAATATAAATATTAATTTGAAAAAGAATTGATATATATGAGGTGATATATCAAATTAAAGCTCATTTATCTGAATAACTCGCCTTACCCTTTGATTCGAAATAAAAGATGCCCCACCACGGAAACGGTTTGGACTCTTTTGTGTAGTAAACATATAATAAGGAGTTTCGGGAGGTTCCCGACCCTCACCTCAAAGTGTAATACACTGTTGGATTGAGTTGCTGAGCTGAGTTGATTGATATGGTACTCGACCCCATCGTGACCCCTTTTGGACAATTCGAGACAAGAAATGTCGAATTACCGAAAACTTTAATTTAAACAAGACTACCGCGCGTATCGATCACACTAACCTAAGTAAATTAACTGCTATATACTGTTAACTCAAACTATAATTAGTTAGACTTTGTTAGCTTCGATACTCGCGTCAGCAATGCTTGTTTATACTCTTTATGAAACCAGATTATCAAAAATGCATAAATGGCAGTATCTGCGAGAGTTTGGTATCAATCAACTCGGCTCAGCTTACTCATTCCTATGATGTATACCAATTTGAGGTGGAGGGTGGGGAACCTCACTAAACCCCAAATTTCATATTTACAGGCAGTCCAGATACATGTTAGAGGTCTCTCAACAAAAATATGAATTTCTTAAAAACGGATTATTTTTTCTATAATTAATTATAGTCATTCAATTCTCTAATAATTAGTTAATAATCGATTAATTTTCCGTATTATTCTCAATTGTATTTCAAAAGTTATCATTTATTAAATTTTCTGTAAGTTAATAAAATTTTAATTTTAATTAATTGTTAGAAAAATTTTTATAGACAAAGGTCTAAAGTCTCGAAATTACTTAAAGTGCTTTCAAGACTATTATTTCAAGATCTGTATCAATAGTACTGACAAATAATTGTAGGAATAAGTGATCAATTTCTGATTCAATATAATGACTAAAGATGGGAATCAGTCGAAGAACAACAGTAATCGACAAATCAGTGGAACAAATAATAGTCAAAACACGAATTCTTCTCAATCAAAGTCAAATTCGAGACATAATAACAGATCGAATGCCGGTTCGAATAGTAGTAATGAACCCAATACTCGAAACAGTAACACAATTGTCCGCTCAGAACATCCGACAATTCCTAATGAAGTCGGAGATCCTAATTGTCCGGTTTGTCTGATTCGTGTTGACGACAGAGCGTATACCAACTTATGTTTTCATGAATTCTGTTTCCCCTGCATTCAAGAGTGGTCTCGAAATCACAATCGATGTCCGGTTTGTCGGGAAAGGTATACAACAATTGTACACAACATCAGATCGAATACAGAATACGACGAAACGCCTGTTTCAGAGCCAACCAATGAAAGCAATTTTGTGCTCATAACAGATGGAAATTTTGGACTATTTATTACTCCGCCAGACACTGGTGTGTATGTGATTGAGCCCAGAATAACACCGCATGGAATGCATTATAATATGTTATTTTTAGGTCCGAATCAGACTTTTATGCTGCAGAATATGACTCCGGATATTATTCTTGTGAGGCCTGAAAATTTGGAAAATGTATTGACACAATTGGACAGAAGAGGAACGCATAGACATCATCCGCATCACGGAAGTCATCCATTCTTTTTTGAACGCCATCATCACAACCGTCACAATACTCGAAGTGAATCAAATGATGTCCGTCATCATCAACAACAGAATCCGGATTCGAATCACAATAATTAGAGCAATGAATAAATTATTGTTAGAAATATTGATATTTACTGAAAATCGATCACTAAATATAGAAATGCTTTAGTTTTGATAATAGTCTGAATGAATGCAAATATAATTATCTCTATTTACAGATCTTTAATGAAATACAGATGATATACAGGTATAGCTGACTGGCCTCAGTTATTTAGATTCTTATAAAGAATTTGAAGCACTGCTATCTTTTATAGAAAATATTCACTTTTCGAACTAAAATTATAAAACATTTAACTCTCAAACATAATTATAACAGATTTAATCAATGATTAAATATGTTTAATAGCATAACATTTTCTTCAGTCAACTCCTTTTCAAGAGATCTCACATTTGCCCACAATTACATATACCGGTAGATTTTTACAGATTTATCGCTTGTAAAGGCGTGGGCTAATGCTACTGACCTATGACCTGATAAGAAAGGATAGCACATCGCGGTCAAAAAAGTGAAGTAGTGTCCGGGGTTCGAACCCACGACCCTTCGATTATGAATCATAAGTCGGCCAACTTTCCGCTTAACTACTCATTAATTTAATAATTATCAATAAATATCACAAAACAATTTATTAACTTCTAGTTTTTTAATTTTTAAATACAAGAAAACTTTTACGCAAATCTCATTATAGAGAATGAAAAGTTAAATCATTAATAGCCGTCAATTTCATTAAAAGTAAGAAACCCGTCTCTATTAGTATCTAATTTCTTGAATTCTTCATTTATATTGACATTTTTAGGCCCATAATTAGTAATATAATTTTTCGCTTCATTAAAGCTAACTTTTTTGTCAGAATTGCTATCAATTGCATCCAAAACCGGATTATCAACTGTAGTGGGAAGCAGTTTTTCATAAAAGAACTTTCCGGCACATTTGGATGCTATATTCCAACACCAGAGGCTGGAGTCTCCCTTACGACAGCCACCGTCACAATTGCAGCCAAAAACATTGCACTTTCCAACACCACAATAGACTGTAGATTCGGTACAATCATAACAGCGTTCGACAGTTTTTGTATCTTCAGTGCATTTAAGAGGAACGTGACAACAGTCAGATTTCGATAAGTGAATGAATGACAATATAAATGTACTCAACAGTGTTAGCGATGCAAATGTTATATTCATTTTCAAATTAGATCTGTACAGAAAAAGAAAAATTCTACAGTAAATTGTCTGAAATTTCGTGTACTAAATATTAATGATAAATAGTGAGTAAGTTTTTCGGTGTAAACCGAATTTTGCCGAATATTAACGCCATATCCAAAAATTTTCTTTCGGCGCAGCCCTATATTCATCAAATTTTAAAATTATTTCTATCTTTTGAGATATTGAGGAAAAAGTCTCTCGGTTAAGACATACGCCGAATTCAACTTTTACAATACGCCGAAAAACTTACTAAATAAGTATAAATTATTATTGAAGCTAAAAGACAGCAAAACTCAACCCATGTTCTATGTTTTTATACCCATATGTGAAACTTGGCTCAACTGTATTAATAATATAATTAGATTAAAATGGTTTTAGTTTCTAATATTTATAGTTCGACAACTTATAGTTCAAAAATCGTTGACTTCTATCATAACTGATTATGTTTTATTACAATAATCAACAATTTGTCCTTTAAATCGTACAAAAAGATAAAAATCATTTTAAAACTTTTGACTCTATGGTCACAATATTTAAAAGATTTTATTATAGGTTACAGTTATTTAAATTAAGTTATCATACCTTATATTTGTTTTAAATGAATGTTAGCAACAAAAACCAATTATTATCAATATATAAGTGGAGATCCTTCTAAATAACTGTAGAAGTAATGTCTGCTTCCTTTTTATATTAAAAGTTTGTTCCGCTTCTATTGTAAGTATAGATAAAATTTATATTGAATAATAAGCTTGCAATAGAAAAGACTAACTATTAGTGATATGATTTATGTATTTGTTTAAATTTTATGACTCTGTTTTTTATTTGAATTATATTTTTTTGTAGCATATCTTTAATTATCTCAAGTATTATGAGAAAAAAATATTTTTTGCTGACAAGTGAAAGATAAGCTGTAAAACTTTTGATTGCTACTATTACCGGTAACTATTAATAAGTTATTTAATTGTGTTTTAATTTAATTATTAATTAGTTTATTTAAGCTATACTTTTATTATTTAAAATCTAGTTTAATTCAAAGAGTTTATTCATAAAAATCTGTATACTATATGAGAATTACAGCGCTATTATGCAAAGTATTTGTTACCTTAAAGATATTTAACTTATTTAATTGAATGAATGAATGTACTATTTAAGTTAGAAACCACTTTAGCCTGTAATTATACATTTATTCTATATACCGTTTTTCCGACTCAAAGGTATTAAAGCGGTTTATGCCAGATTAGAGATAGTGTAAATCACATTGACTGTAATCCACTGAACTATCTCTAACTAATGTGCTGCCCGGTCTAGAGTACACTAAGTTGTACCGCTTTAGTCTATGCTAGCATTGAAAAAACTCATTTGGCAAACAGTTAGACTCGAAAATCATCTCTCTAGCACCAATCATTTTCGAGATATTAATCTTTAAATTATTAATTTCTGTAAGAAATTGATGTTTAAAAGTTCATAACTCATGATATTGTAAAAATTCTTTCATAAACTTATTAATCATCAAGAGTAGAAAGTGTTATTTAAGTTTGATAGGAGTGGTGTAAAATTTTTTATAAGGAGCGTGGTTAAATTTTTTTGACCTTGTATGACCTTGAGCTTTAGGGATATAATAACGCTTTATTTATGATTAAGCTCCATCCCTCTGCTCTTCCCATTCTCGAGATATGAATTTTTAAATTAATTTATTTTATCGAAAATTCAATCGCGTGTTTACTATAGATAAAGTCCGAGATGCCCAACCGCAATTTTTTAAAAACATTATCATATCAGTACCTTTTATTGTGTAAAGTTTCATTAAAATATCAATAAGGCCTTGGCGGGAATTAATTTTTGAATTTGATTTTTTCCTCATAGACTCCATTATAAAAAATGACACAAAAATTCAATATCTCCTAAACTATAGCCAATATTATTTTCAAAATTTTATGCAATATGCACCACTCGATCACTAATATTTTACAACTCTGAAACCTCTCTGCCCACGACCCCCCTCTTATCGCGGTTTGTACTTACACTGTTTTAAGAATTACAATCTTAAACCTTTTTGTAAACTTAAATCTTTTATATTAAATAATATTTAAACTTTGGGATAAAAGCGTATTAATGAATAGAAATGAACTCAAAAGTTAAGTCAAACAATTTGCATATAATCTGATAAAAACAAATTTCTCGATATTATAATATTTGACATAGAATTACATTTAAATTTAGACATAAATAAGACTAAAAATTACAGTATATGAGACTTATATGAGTCTAATATCCATCGATTTCATTAAAAGCTAAAAAGCCATCATTATTAGTGTCCAATTTGACAAGTTCTGCATCAATATCAACATCGGTGGGTCTGTTTTGGTTAATATAAGTTTTGGCTTCAGTAAAGCTAACCTTTCCATCAGTATCTGTATCAATGGCTTTGAAGAAGTCTTGAGAGACGACTGCCTCATAAAATGACCTTAATTTACAGCCCGAAGCGATGTTCCCACACGTGAGAGTAGAGTCTCCTTTACGACAACCGCCATCACAATTACAGCCCAAGATATTACACTTTCCAACACCACAATAGACTGTCGATACAGTACAGTCATAACATCGATATGTTGTGTCTGAGCCCACAACGCATTTGATGGGAACACTACAGCATTCAGACTTCGATGGCTTAATAGTTGAGAGTAATATAGTTGACAATAGGGTTATGGTTAGTAATGTTGCTTTCATTTTGGATTTCTATCGATACCTAATAAAAATTTACTTTTTTGCAAACTCTGTTTCCAATATTTCTTTATTAGTATTCTTTAGTTTCCTCTTATTTATAAGACTTTTAATCAAAAAAGAATCTGTTCCTAAACAGTGTTACGCCTACTATTAGATGCCTCACCGGTGGTACTCATATGTATCTTGAGATAATTAGTATTATATAAAATTGTTTTTAAAATTAATTATTACATTACTAGAAGCTCCCGTTGCTACGCAACTCATGTAACTGACATTAACCCATGAAAATCCAGTATTTAAAGAGCATTGTTATAGCCTTTACAGTGAATTAGATATTTTAAAAATTTTTTATAAATCTTATTGTTGTAAAAAATGTTTTACATATTGCGGAATCACAAACAGACAGACAGGCTGACACAATTTTTTTAATAATATAGATCACAGTATTTTTTAAAAAGTTTGTTTGTTGTAAAAAGATTTTTAGCCATTGTTTTAAGTGAAAAAATTTTGATAAAATTCTTTAATATTTGACAATTTGTTAAAGAAAACACAAAAACGAAGCAAATATTTAGACTTTTTAACTGTTGAACATTTTGATCGTATTTTTCTTAATCTAATACATCGTTAAAATTCGAAAAAATATTTGAAACAATTCAACAGCGTTTTCAGGGGTACACAAGTGCTTGTATTTCTCCACCATAAATAAGTTGAACGCCAGGCTTGTAGTACCACATTATAAAAAGGTTGGGAACCTCTAATGTGAATTACTTCTAAAATGCGTAATAAATTTAATACGTAAAAGAGGATTTGCAAAATTGTTGGTACATATGTTGAAAAGTTCTATTATTTTTAAAAGAACCGATTGGCTGATAAACAGATGACATTCTAAAGTGGGGTAAACTTTATTTAATTCAAAGTCCATTTAGATATGTATATTACAGAATTGATTGAAAATATTATTATTTCCTTATATGTGGAAAATTTTGTTTATTTACTTAATTAATTAATTAATTCATTACTAATGAAAGTAATTTCATTCTTAGTCTGTAAGCAGTGTTGTAGCCTTTAAAGTGCAACTGAATTGCTTTAAAAATTTTATAGAGGGAAATATTAATCACATTGTTGTAAAAATATTTATTACATTATTGCAGACTCACAGACCATATACTGAAATTGCGATTTTCATAATACCCCTGAAAGCTTGTTTAAATCATTTTAGATTATAATCACTGCCGTAACTACCTATGGGGGTAAGGGAGCTATAGCCCCCTAGAGATTTTTGAACATTTAAGTGTAGGTCTGTAGCAATTTTTAAAAATGGACATATATTGGGTTTTTTCTATGTTTAGCCCCCCCCCCCAAGCTGTAAATCCTGGTTACGGCGCTGATGATAATCTTTGATTTTAGTTATTTTCTAATAAAATAATATTCTGATTGGTTTATTTGTGTAAATTGAATGAATATTTTACAAAATTACGAACGAAAATGTTACATTAAACCTAATAAATAGCTATTTAACTTTGGGATACAAACCTATTAATCATTATAAATCATAAAACAGTTAACAGTTATATCAAACTATTTCTATTTAATTTCATAAAAAACTAATTTTCGATATTATAATATTTATTTTATTTATTATAAATTCATTTGACATAGAATTACATTTTATTTCTTAAATAAATACCATATAGATTACTGCATATAACAGCTCATAAGGTGACCGAAATATGTTTAGAAACTGTATTTAAAATTAAATTTCTTGAGAATGGGTTAAAATTTGAAATTCTAATTAATATCAGGCCTTTACATAAGATATAAAATTTTTAATTAAATTGATTCAAAAATAAGTATTTTATAGCCGAAAAACCAGATTTTTGATGAGAAATAAGTTTAGAAACTTTTAGGTTTTCGAGTTTAACCTCGAATTACAAGAAAATTATTCTATGAAATTGGTCTAAACTTTTATCCAACAATGAATAGGTCTGACTAAACACTTTTGCTCAATAGCGCATTCCCGAAATGGCCGGATCAAGTCAGAGGCCACAAACTCTGGCCCGAAACACAATGTCACCAATTCAGTGATTACTTCGAGTTCTGAGATCGCGATTTCGATAAAATAGTTAAATGGCTTCCAAATTTGTCTTATTTAATTCATTTTCGGTAAAAATCGGGAAACAATGATATATTAAACCGAAATAAACTGATAAATTTGAATTATTTTTTCAACTTTTTAAATCAATTATTTTCTTCTAACGATAATCTAGAGATTGAAAGAGAAAATTGAGCAAAAAATTTTGCCAGTAATGATTGAATTCGAGATTTTAAAATCTTATTTTAATTATCATTATTTCTATAGAAATTTAATGTTGATTTTAGAAATCTCGAATTTAATAAAAACTGGTCAGAATTTTTTTGTACACCCCCCCCCCCAACACCCCCCTCTGGTGAACACTGATTTATAAGTGAACAAATATTTTATAAAGTTATGAGCGAAAATGTTACAATAAATATTCAGAAATTTCTATGTTCCTCAAATTAATTTCTACTCCTAGTCCTAAAGTTTTAATTTGTATTCCTATTCCTATTCCAATTCCGAAATTTTTTCTTATTCCAGTTCCAGTATTCCTACCAATTCCTACTAGTATTCCAGTTCCTAACATCAATTTCTATTCCTATTTCCAGTGGTGCTCAAGCTGGATTACCAAGCGTTACCAAGCGCCAAGTCAAATCTATTTATATAAGCTTTTATTGGCTTGTTTTAAGCAAATATGCAATAATGTGTGCCATTCTATGTCTAAATTCTTCAAAATTGAATAAATAAATAATTTTTATGTAAAAATTGATGTTTTGTAAAAAATATAAATCGATATAAAAAATATATATTACAAATAGCGCTAGCCCGAGTTTGCTCATGCTTGACAAAAATTGCCGGCAGTGTCTATTTCTTAATACAATTTGTATTCCTATTCCTGACTTCATTTTCTATTCCAATAACTGTTGACTTAACTGTCAACAAATAAATACAATCATAAAAAATCATTTATTATATGAAATTAAAGTAAATAAATATCCGTTTTTTAGGTTAAAGCACGAAAACAAATTACTTATAATCAGGGTTCGCCAAGCCTGGGATGTTGGGGATGGTGTACACCCCCTTTAGAAAGTTGGAAAACTAGACCCCCCAAGATTTTTCCTAAATCCTAAAAAATTGTCCATTAAATCAGATGAGTTTTAACGCCCCCCATAGAATTTCAAAATTTTTCGGACTTACACCCCCTGACGCGAAGGAGTCTTGCAAACCCTGCTTATAATTGATTTCATTTATAGTTTTTCAAAACTTTTTAAAGTTTCTTTTTTAGGGGTCTTTGGATACCAGATACATAGGAAATGGCCAGCGCCATTCCCCACTATCGGCCACTGGCATTTTCAAACATTTAAGCGTATGTCTGTACCAATTTTAAAAATCTCTGGGGGGCTATAGTCCCCTTAGCCCTATAGGCAGCTACATTAATGCTTAAATCTATCACTTTTTATATTTCAATATCAAAATCAATATTTATTGCCTTCAAAAATATTTAATTTAATTATTAAAATACTCTCGTGCTTGTAATTTTCGAGCAAATCAAATTAAGGAAGTGAAGTATAAGTCACTTTAATATGGTTTTGAGCATCATTTTAACAAATAAAGCCCTTTTATGGTAGTGTTCATATATGAAAGTAAGTATATTTAAGTCTTACGGTATAAAATAGATTTCGATTAAAGTTCTTAAGCATTTTTCACTTAAAGAACATAAATACTTAAAAAAATTGAATAGAATTTGAATGAGTGAAACATTTGTGAAATAAAGTGTTTCTGCTATTTATTGCTTATTTTTCAATATATTAATAATTGAAACTAAGCTTTCATAAAAAACTTATTACTTATTCATATAATATATAATACAATATTCATGGTTTCTATGATACTAATGCATAGTTTTAATAATGAATTTAACGCTAAACTTATGCTTCCTTTGAGATCAAAGTGCAAATTCACGTCTAATTACAGGTAAAACGCCTTTAAATGAAAGTATGTCTCGAATAAAATTACTTTTTCAAAAATAACAAAAGTCATAAAAATATTACTCTAAACAATTAGTTTGTGAAAAAAGGAGAAAATAATTTATTAAGTTTTTAAACAATTGCGTATAAACTTGAATTGTAAACACTTTTGTATACAAACTCAAAGTTTGCTAAACTTTAAGCTCTTATATTATGTGAAAGATAGCTATTATACCAAATATCTAATTAAAAATATTAGATATTTCGTGAAATAACTATTGAATACTAACTTACAGTTAGTATAAAATTGTAAAACTATGTGAGTGTATGTTATCTCGAGATATAGTATTTGATTTCACGTTATCAGCATTTAGATCAATACCAATAATTATGAACAAAATTCTGTGAAAAGTTTTAATTTTTAAGCAAATATATTGTTTTTAATTTACTTTATTATTCAAAAAGTGATCACTTAATAAGATGTTATTTGAGACTTAAAGTAATAGTTATTACGCGTACATAAAAACTATAAAACTTTGTTAGTGTTGTGTAATTAGGACTCAAGTTTTCAACTTTCAGATCAGCACAAAAATTGCAATAAAACTATTGATTTTTGTGAAAATGTTTTGTGTTTAAAACAATTTATAGTTCAAAAAGATTTAGTCATCAAAAAAATGTTAAGCAATTGTTTGAGTGTTTTATATACACGTAAATTAAAGAATTTTATCATATTTTCAGCAATTATTCTCATATTTTCGATATCAATGTCAATCATTATATTTTTGGATATAACGTGTGTTTCGCATACTTATGAACCAAAACTTTCTTTACGCAAATCATTCACTTTTAATCATTTTAATAAATCACTAATCAGTGAATCAGATCCCAAATGGACACCAATTGTTGACGATATCATATCATTATATTCTGCCTTTTATTACAAAAATAACATAACTATTATTGGGATTCTCAACAAAAAGATGATTGAATACAGATTTATGTGTCACTTATCGACACATCATTTTAGTCTAAACACAAATGCTATTATTGAGACTTTATCTGAAAGTTATGCCAATTATTACAGCTATATATCAGTCAAAATTATTTGTCCAAACATTAACTTTATTAACAGTTTAAAAGTTAAAGTTATGTTTATAACTAATAATAAACTTTTGCAAACTTTTTCAGTTCCGGTGTTTTCTATTGAAGAAAATAATACTAAACTGAAAACTATTGATAAGAATGAGAACTCAACTAAAGAAATAGTAGTTTGTGTTCGACCATTATTTGGTCCTTTTTCTTCATTATCATCAATACTGGAATTTATAGCCTATTATCGCGTGAACGGAATCAAGAGATTTATATTCTATGAGCTGTCGATGACTTCAGAAATGAGCTTTTTATTACATAACATGCCATTTGTTAAGTTATTATCATTTAATTTACCAATAGATAGTGATCAAATTCACGCGAATGGACAGATCGCTGCCATTAATGACTGTCTTCTACGGTCAACATCTTATACTGTAATAATTGTAGATATCGACGAATTAATAGTAACTAAAACTTATACCGATATTAAAAGTTATGTTAATTATAAAACTCATAACCAATCGATTGGAGCTTTAGTTATACCGAATGTGATGGTTTGCAGTCAATTCAATGCTAATTATAATCAATTCCCACGAATACTGAACTCAAAAGTAAGACAATTGTCTAAATGGCAACACAGAGACAGATCAAAAGTGATTATTCTTAAGCCTCTATTAGTGGCAGAACTCGGTATTCATACGGTTTGGTTATGGAATAGTTTGGATATATATAATGAAAATGTTGATGAAAGCGAAGCAATGCTTTTTCACTATCGGCCCTGTTGTAGGGTTTGGCAGAGTTTCTATCGTAATAGTTATATAGGAATTAATTTATATTTTCTTACTTATAATGATTTAGTTATTAGTGATAATAGTGTTGAAAGTTTTAAGACTCAAATCATTACTTTTTTGAGACTGTATTTGGATATTTAAGTTAAATAAAAAGTATTTCTGATAAATACTATCTATTAATACAGTGAATATATCTATAAAATTATTTTTTAAATTTGTGTCTTTCTGTCCATTCTTTAGCACCATTTAAACCCTTTCACAACACTTCTTATGAATCTTTTGTACTTTAAAAAAAATTAATTTTACTCTTGTTTTAAAACTTTTAAAAACTTTTTATTTGTTAAAAAATATTATTATTTGTGAGAATAAAGTTTAAAAATATATAATTATTGAAAAATTACAGATAAAAATAGAGTACAGTTAACAGAAATACAGTATATTAAAAACAGATCATACTATGAATTGAAGTTAAACTAATGTATGTTTAGGTTTATCTAAATTTTACAATAAATAATGGTTTTAAGAGTGCTCTCACTTTTGGTATAGCTTTCGGTGTTCTGTTTATCCATTACTTCGATTATTTCAATTGCCTTAGACTTCAATTTATTTGAATGACATTTGTGTGCAATAAAGAGGGTTTGGATAACATTTTCAATTGTAATTTCAGAAAAATGAAATGTTCACAAATTTGTTTCAAATCCATGACATCAAACATATCCCAAATATCTAATACAGTTCATCCCCGTTATAGTGAACCTCGTTATTGTGAAAACCCTCTTATAGTGAAGAGTTGGGTAAAGTTATATAACTTTTTTGCTGTTTAACTTGTATTCGC
>JAQGCH010001897.1:0-14124 GCA_034699485.1 Nanhermannia elegantula | reverse complement strand
AGTACTCGATGAGATCTTTCCAATGATGTATGATTCAAGATGGTACCCTTTTCAAGGAGAGCCCCTATGGGAAGTTGTCATTACTCTTTTCTAAGTACCCGCAAATAATTTTTCAAGTGAATGAAATTTAAATTATTTGAATTCAACTTTAAGTAAAAATGGTTAAACACGTGATACTGAAAATATTGATAAAATGCTTTTTATGAGATTTAATTTTAATTATGATTTAATTTGATTGTATGCTTTAATTTTGAAAAAATAAAGTTACAGTAAAATACAGTATCTATATTATTAAAAAAATGATGTCAGCCTGTCTGTGTGTCTGTCCGTCCGCAATAATGCGATAAAAAAATTTTCATAATAGTTTATCAAAAAGGCAAAAGCACTGTAAAGGCTTTAACAATACATTTTAAATACTGAATTTTCAAAAGTAATATTCCACGGGTTAATAGCAGTTATTTTTAAGTAATATGAGTTGCGTAGCAACGGGAGCATCTAGTTACTGTTAAAAAATCTAACAGTACAGTACAATACAGTAAAAATTTCCACAGTACAGCAGTACCGTAGCCAGAAATTTTTGGTTGGGGGCCAGGCATAGAAAAATTTTTGATTTGACATTTTTCAAAATTGCTATAGACCTACACTTAAATGTCTGAAAATTCTTGGGGGCCAGTGGCCCCCTGGCCCCTAGCTGGCTATGGCACTGCAGTACAGTACAGGATTAAAACAAACTTACTTTTGTAAAGCTCTAAGCTGTAATGTAATAATAAAATTTTGCAACAATAAGATTGAGATTTTCGTTATAAAAAATTTTCAAATAAAAGTAAATTTTCATATCTTTTCCTGAAATCAAAACAATTTCAGAAGAGATGCCCCGTAAGTGCCCTCATCTTTACTGTTCATACAAAATAAGCGATGCAAACAATCTTAGGAAACATATTTGTCTAATACATCCGTATTATATGCCATCGGGTGAAGAAGAGTTTGAGACGGAGTTTCATAACTATAATACGGAACAATTTGACCATATGTTCGAAAATGTTAAGTCATCAGATATCTGGTTTAATACAGACGGACTCGAGAGTCAACAAATGGATCATCAGTTCGGCGGCAATGAGTACGAGAGTATGAACACAGACTCTGATCCGCAAATAAGTTTTATTGGCGGACAACAGACTGCCGGTTCTGATAATCATCAGTCGTTCGCTCAGACGACTGGTTTTGGCCTTAAATGCCCGCAAAACAAGATCCGCCGATTGAACACAGTCTGAAGAAAGTATTGCGCGGCTGTACAAAAAAAATGAAAATCAATCGAAAAGTTATTTTAAAGTTTTCATGTAATGCAAAATTATACCCAAAACTAAATATTATAAATGCTTTTAAATTTCTGTATTTTTTAAAGTTAAATAATTTTCTTAACGGGTTGAGCAGAGCCGTAATCACAAAATAGTTTAAGATATTAATTGTGAGTTCGCTTTATGAAAATTTAAAAGTAATTTTAAGGATTTATAATTCTATGTTTTCTATCTGTAATGTGTAAAAAAACATATGACATACCCCCAGAGCATGAGATCATAAAATAGTTGTTCATTTTAATTGAATAGCCAAACAAAACCTGACTCTCGGGTTGAGACCATAGAGTTAAATATGCTGTAACAGGACTTTATGGTTCTAGTATTCATTGAATATAACATTTTTATAATTTCCTTTTTTTTGCATAAAACACTTATTATAAAAATATAAATTGCTTTTGAAAATTCATTTTTTAATATAAAATAAATATCAGAATAAGTTTGAATACAAATAAAATACAATATTTTTTTAAATACAAGTAATAAAAGTTAACAAAACAAAGTTCATGTTGAGTCTTATAATTACAGTATATTATAATCCAATAGACAGTATCCAAAAGAATCTAACCTTACGTTCAATTCTAAGTTTAGTAACTTATGTCGTGTGAAATATGTCTTTAAAGCATTTTCTATTTTCCGTTCATAACTACTAATTATGTATTAAAACGCCATAAACAGAGTTATCGATTGATATAAAGTTATTAACATTTAAGAAAAATGCGTTTGCAATAAAAGCTCCACTTTTTGTGTATAAATCACGCGAAATAATAATTTAGTTAATTATCGTTTAATAACCTTCGATTACATGACATTACATAAAAACCTGTTATCGGTTTATAGTTAAAGTGAGTCACAAAATATCGGGGAAAACAATAAGAGGAATATCTGTTCGTTTTAAAGCATAAAACAATTTACTAATAAATCATTATTTTGAAGACACTAATTGTGAGTTAAAGATAAAAATTTTCCTTATATTTCACTTATAGGAAAAGTAAGGGTTGTCTCAAAATAAAGTGATTTTTTGCACATTTTATTAGGAAATTCCCTCAGTATTAATGCGCTGGCAAATACAGTAATACCTCCATATAGTGAACCTTCATATAGTGAATCCTCTTTATAGTGAACGCAAGTTTCAGGTCCCTTATTATAAATCTAATGCTAAAGTTACCTCTTTATAGTGAATACAAAATGTCGGTCCCCAGCGATTCACTATATCGAGGTATTACTGTATTTACAAATTATTATTAAACTTTAATGGATATGTATTTTGCTGTAAAATATTGCGTCAAATAATAGGTATAATAAAGTTTTTTTTTCATAATAATAAGCTTTAGTAATCCATTAAATTTTATGTAATAAACATTTTATTCGTAAATATAAATTACATTTTTTTGTTAGAGACTTGACTACTTCGGGCATAAAAGTGTCAAAACATTTTTCGGACATAAATGAGATTCAGAATCACTTCTATGACTTGTAGTCACCCATAATTCAATTTATTACTTAATTTAAGTTAACTTTTATCTAATAATTATCAGATAATTATTACTTCAACTTATTATATATCACAATATTTGATAAAAATAAGTTTTATCATAAATTATTGACAAAATAAAAATTTCGACAAAAAATTATTACTCTCTATAGGATTTTAACTTATCTTATCATTGAGTAAAATATATCTACAATTGTGAAATAGATTTCTTATTAACATATTTCACATTTACTGTACTCCTAAAGCCATAAAAATGTCTTAACCCTTAAAAGTGAAGCCTCTGCTTAATCTACAAATACGTTGAATTTAATAAATAATTAACACTTAAACAGTGCTATTCTTAAGCTCCTGAATATCTTTCCATAAATCTCCGATCTGTTCCTTATAAACACCAAAAAAATCTGATCGCTTCTGTTATCACAGCTTTAGGCAAATTTTTAGCGCTAGTGATAAACTCTTTTGCAATTATCCTCAACTTATCGGCACTTGTTTTTGCGGTCGCCTATGCCTTTATTCCATGTTTTACTCAACCAAACCTTGAAATTAAAGGTTTCCGTGATATATAACGCATTGAATAAGGTTTTCATTCTATCATATAATACCTGACACTATTCATGTTAAAAATTAAGTCTTTTTATTAATAATCGATCAAAAAAATTTTTTGCTTAACTTTTGTGAACTTGAATTTTATTATAAATCATACCTATCATAGAAATTTTCCTCGCCGTTGGTTCTGCTCGAATACAAGCCACTAAAGCAGTTAAAATAAATGCTAATATAAGTTTGATTATGTTTTAGTGTTTAAGTGAAACCAATAAAACGAAAAAATCTGATAAATAATGCGTTTGTAATAATATTATATAAAAGGGAAAATTTTTATTTTGTTCCGCATGCTATTTATCTAAAGGCAATGGTAGTCACAGCATGTGGTACTTTTCCTTATGAACATATCAAATAAGACTAAATAAACTTTTAAATACTAATCTGTTTTTAGTCAAAAGTAGGGAACAATTGCTGTATTAATAACACAAACATTTATTTCTTTTCTATTTGAATCTAATTCTAGTTCAAGATCAAGACATAATCAAAAGTCTTCATTAATTTAAACAATTTTTATCACTTGGACGCACATTAAATTTAATTTTATATTTTTTTCGTTGGTTAAGTACCTCTACATATGCAGTACATGAAAACAGTGTAAAATTCGTTAATTACTTTTATTATTAGGCGAGACATTAGCTATTAATCATAGGCTTTGCCTTTTATTACCCTATTTTATTACCACTATGTTTTAAAACAAGAAAAAGATTGTAAATTACAGGGAAAGAGGTTTTTGCGTAAAAAAGATTTTTTAAACAGATCAGCAATTTTTGAGTTATATTCATAAACAAAAATTTGAAACTTATTAATCATTAGTTGTTTTATACACTCTAAAGTCACCTAATCTTGTGCTTGGGTATGGGTTTTAATTGTTGTAAAAAAATAATTAAACAATTCAATAGTTTTTAGGTCAAGATTTTCGACATTTTTTGAGAAATAATTTTTTCACAGTTAATAAATGTTTTAAACATAAAACCAAAATTGAAATGAAAAAGTCTTCCCAAATGTTAAGCAAAAAATTTATTGAGAAATGATTAATAAGTTTTAAAATAATATAAGTTTTGAAATTTTTTAATGAGTTTATAGTAAATATAAATAGTATTGAATATAATAACTGCCTCATAAATATACAGTATAAGTGGCCATATATTTAATCAAAGGTGAATTTAACTTCTGGCGAATTGAGAAAATATTTTCAAATTGTTCATAACTAAAAGGATTTCGAAACCAATACCACCCACAAAGAAATTTAAGTCAATTACTCAATCATCTCAATAA
This sequence comes from Nanhermannia elegantula, assembly GCA_034699485.1. Taxonomy (NCBI): domain Eukaryota; kingdom Metazoa; phylum Arthropoda; class Arachnida; order Sarcoptiformes; family Nanhermanniidae; genus Nanhermannia; species Nanhermannia elegantula. The sequence goes on along the minus strand of JAQGCH010001897.1, from coordinate 9,399 downwards.
TTCAGCTCATAATTATAGTTGGGATGAAGTAAAGCTGAAACTGCTCTTAATTCTGTTGAGAATAAGCTAAAAATTTCAGTCAAATATTTTTGTATTTGTATAACACAACCGGTACTTACAGTAAATTTTGATATAAACTTAAAATTTTAGTTTTAAGTTAAAATTGATATATAAATAAACTAATAAACAACTTATTTAATAATTATATTTATTCATAAATAAATTGATTTTATAATCATTTTCTTTATTGGACAACACATTTATATTTTCAGTTAAACCAAAAGAAATATTTCACTTTCAAGTGAGAAAAAATATTTTTTTATGCAAACTCAACATTTTTGTGCGCATTATATCAGCTATTTTTAGGTATTAATAAACATTAAACATTATTTTATAATATATAATAATTTTTGAGGAAATGATAACAAATAAATGTTATTTGTAGATAAATATTAAAACAGTTAAAAAAGTTTTAGTAAAACTTAAGTTTAAAATAAAATTTTTTTGAATTTAGTAAATAATACTTAACTGAGAGACAAACAAAAAAAGTTTTTCAAACTTATAACTAAACCAAATAATTATTGAATATCTGGCCATAACTTTAAACGCATAAAACTTAAAGTTATTATAATTATAATAATATATAAGTTACTAATAGTTAATAATAATTATAATAATAATAGTAATAATAATTAAATTTGAAAAATTGATAAGATATAAAAAATTTTAGACCAACGCATAAATTAATGTTTCGATAGCTGTTTCCTAAGTCTACTATTTTCATACTTCAACTGATTTGTTTCATTCAATAGCTGATGAATACGAGCTTTCATGCCATCGATCACTTGAATAACATCAACTTTTTTGTCTCCACCATATTTTGACACACAATCATTCCTCCCATCACTTTTAGCTGACTTATTACTATTATCATTGTTTTTATTACTGTTACTTTTCTTCATATTCAATACGTTTATAGAGTTCTCATTGTTTTCCATAATCGCAGCCAAACTGTCTCTGGCAGAACACTTTTCCCACTAAAGCAAAAAAACTAGAAATTCTCCGCTATTTATATACCGCATAACTAGAATAGCAGTCATTGATAGTTAAAAGTTACATAACATTAACTTTTTTCTACGCTCTTTATATCTGAGCTCAAAAGTACTTCTATTTAATAATTTGCGTTAAACTAAAACTTTAAAACGTCAAAACATATAATCACTTTACATATAATTATAACATATTATGACTCAGAAAATTAGTTTTTAATAACAAAGCAGAGAAGCAATTCTTGTAAATTTTGAGCTTCAATAAAAAAAACGTTTTCTATCTCTCTCACTCACTCCGCCTGAATATGTTTATAATACATAGGCTTTAAAATGTGCTCAGAATCCAAAGGTTTTTTAATATGACAGTACATGTGTATATGTATGCTAAATGTGACGCCAATTATTTCCATACTCGATGACCTTCTTTTATATATTTATATATATATAAAACTTCTTTTGTATGGAAGTTATGTGCAGTTTATTTTATATTTAACTTAGGGTTGAATTTGTTTCTAACTGGAAAAAGGCCGCAAAATTCGAGCCATTATTCCGTTGAAAGACGACTTTTTTTATTAAAATAAATTTTGTTAACAGATTAATGCAATTTACAAACAAAGCGCTCTTTATTTGCCTTAAAAATTAACTTTTTATAGTATAAAATATAGTATTTTGTTAATAATCAGTTATGCATTAAATCTAATATTATTTTTCAATAATAGGTTAAAATATGAACTTTTTTTGAGCGAAGGTTTTTATGTATATAAGGGTGGCTACAATTTGAGCAAAATTATGTCACATTTTGGTATGTGTTTGACCTCAATTAGACCACTAAATATCAATTACTAGTAGAACATAATCCTAATTAGTTTTTGTAAATATAATATTTTTAAACTAAATATTTTATTATCGCAGCTAAAAAACACTTGAAATAAATTCATGTAAAATATTTTTATAGCTTATCTCAAATGTTTATCTGCATTTTATTTAATAAAGATGTAAAATAATACAGTTTAGCCTATTTATAATGAAAAGTTGGGACCGCATAACCCCTTCGCTATAAACTAAGATAAGTAAAAGTGTATTTCGATTTCGAGACATATCCAACACTTGATAATAAACCGCTTAAGCTATAAAATAGTTCACTATAATTGGGATAAACTTTATCGAAATATATTCTGCATATACTGTACTCTGTAATTATCAGATAAATCATTGATTGCAATTAAATTTAGAAACATATCTTTATTATATTTATTAAAGATAAAGTTAAAAAATATTACAGTTAAACCTATTTATAGCGAAAAGTTATGAACCTCATAAAGCCTTTATTATAAAGGGAGTTCACTATAAACGAATATAAGTTAAAAGAGTGTTTATTATTCAATATAAGCTGGTTTACGATTTGACTATAACGGAGGTAAACTGTATCGACATGTACTGTGCATACACTGTAATCAGAGAGGATAAATCATTGATTGCAATCTTATTAATAATAATTCGAAAATTCTCATTAAACATATTGCGCAAGTTTATTGAGAAAATGAGTTATTTCTATTGAAGGTTCTGACAATTTACATATTTATCGAGGCTTCTTAATAGATTATCTTAATTGCATGCATCGCCAAACTGGAAACTCATTAAAATCTTTATTTTAAAATTTAATAAGTCATGACTTTTTGGCAAAAAATAAAGGCTTTTAAACTGTTGTTTATTCATAAAATAAAATTATATATTTCTTAAAATAACAATTACACAAACTTTTATCCTTATACACAGTGTGGCTTGAATTATAATTAATGGATCAATAATACAGTCACTCCAGTTTATAGCGAACGTATCAGCTTAGAAAAAAACTTTAATAATTATTAACTTTTAGCTTACAAATTGATGCATATTATAAAAGCACTTTTTCTTACTGCACAATTTTAGCCAAGGAGTAAGTCTTCTCTGAAACTCAAAATTGAGAATTCATACTGGATATGATTGGCAAATAAGTAATTTTTAAAATTATGAATAATTAATTGCAAACGTATTTTAGTAAACATTTTTTTCATCATTATGTGAATTACACAGATACACAACTATTCTTCTATAGTCAGAGCAGAACAGCCCTTTATACCCAACCAGAATATTAAGAAACTAATTAAATGTCTGCACACATTATTAAATTTTTTAAGTTTTTTGCTCAATAAAGTTTAAAAATACTATTGATTTTTCATTATAATGCGTCCATAAAGATATAACAGGCGCTCAGTGAATGAGCTTACAAAATAATTTCTTATTTTGTAAAATTTACATCCTTGGAAGCATTAGACCAAAAATCCTGACTTCGGCACTGTTCGTAATGAACGGGTTTTGAGGGGCACAGCTGTTTACTTATAAATGGGTTTGACTGTAAAAATTTATTAAACTTAATCATATCTGTCAAGTGAGTCAGAGTAGCGCAGTTGAAAGCACTTTACAACAATTTTTTACCAATTTGCAGGATTTTTCAACAGTAAAAACTCTAAATTGGGTTCTTTTTTATTTATATTGAAATAGATTGACAAATAAAAAATTTGTCATTTAATTAATAAATTTGTGTTAAATCGAGTACAAAATGTTTGTCTATTTGATAATATTTTATTATATGTGTAATAAAACGTTTTATAAAATAAGATTTCTGTACCGAAATTTACTGCCCATAAAAATCTAAATTATTAAAAAAAATGATGTCAGTGTGTCTGCAATACTGTTATCAATACTTTTGCAATAATGTGAATTATACTTTTTCTTAAAAAATTTCAAAAAATATCAAATGCACTGTAAATGCAAAAATGTAATGCAATGCTTTTTAAATACAGCCTTTTGAAAATTAAAAAATATTTCTTATATCAGAGCTATATTTATGTTATGCTATTTTCCCAGCAACTGGTGCTGCTTGTTGTTTGTTGAGCAATAATTAAATCAAAAAGTGTGAAAAATTTCACTCAACTTATACGCAGTTAATTATGTTTTAGTTAACTTTTAAGCTTTAATTTGCAACTTTACCCAAAAACAAGAAAACTTAATACAAAATCGCCAAAGCATTCAATTCAATTAATGATCAAAGGATCGCGAGTTCGAACCATAAAGACCAATTGCTATGTGATGGTCACCTCTTCTCTATTTTCACGTGATCTTAGGCTTATTGCATTAGCCCAGGCTCACAAGGAGTCCAACCTGTGAAACTTGAGCCTATCTGGGCAGAGGTGTGACCTGCATTAGCCCAGGCTCACAAGGAGTCAAACCTATAAATTTTGACCCTATCTGGACAGAGGTGTGATCTCCAGAAAAAATGTTGCCTGAAGAACATCTAATGCTATAATAAATTAACTTTCATGATAACAAAATTTATTTAAAATTTATATCCAAATAAGTTAAGTCAGTGTTTAATAATAGCAAAAACACTTAATAACAATAATAAAATATATTGAAACTAAATTAACTAAAAGTATATGTTTGATAGTTATTCTTTATAAATGTATATTGCGTGGGAAGAGTGGTGTTCACTACAACCGGATTTCAAGGTTTTCGGGTTTTAAAGGTTTCCAAATGCTCTCTAAAACAATTTTTCACTATCTGTTTATGGCTCTAGTGCTCGGTTAAGAAATATTTTCAACTAAAAGCAACTTCACTATAAACGGGATATGACTGTATTCGCTGAAAACCGATTAAATGTATCCTAAAATAATTTAAAACCATAGGATATTTATTTGAAAATATATTTATTACACAGTTACGCATAAAACTAATAGAGAAATAAATCCTGAAAACATCCTTTGAGTAATTTTTACGAAATGATAAATGAAATAATCATTAATAAACAGCTTCTCTGTTCCAAAAGTGACATTATTTAAGTGCTGAGCAGTTTATTTAATTATTTTCTTAATGACTATTTTTACAGTGAATGCAGAGATAATTCCTGCCACTGCAGAGAGCTATGGGTGAAACATAAACGCGAGGGTTACTTATCTACAAAATGCAACTATTAATACCGTAACACAAGTGTAGGTATTATTCCAAAAAATAGGGTTATTATTAACTCTGCAATAAAGTGAAATCTCTATCGCACTAAAAATATAGTTTCGACTGTAATGCCTATTGAGTCACAAAAACCTCCTATCAATCACACATTGAAAAAGACCGCCTTCTAGTCAAATAGTAATTTTTCACAGCACCCAAACTTCTGTTATAACCGAAACCTTGGCCTTCAATAATATTAATCTCTGGTTTTGTTTTAGTTTTTTTTTCATTTTTTACACTTCCTGATAGTTTATGACTAAACCAATTGTTCCTTCAAATTATTCACTATTTTTTAAGAGTCCTTTTTTGTTATCTCTCTATCACTAATAGCTTTCGATTTTTGTTTGTGTTTTCTCTCTATTTATTCTACTATTATATGGGTTTTCAAGTATATAAAGAGTTAGTTTTATAACAGCATTGTTTTCAAGTTTTTCAGGATTTATAATATCTTTTTCGTCATTAAATGATAACTTTTATTAAATTAATTATTATTATGAATATTATTATTCTTAGAAAATGCGTATTTCAACCGTTTTCAAGAACTTTTCTTAGTTTTTGTTAAACTTTTTTTTGCATATTATGTGTGCAATAATTTTCTATAAGTCACACATTTTTCTTATTCGCTATTATCTAAAAATTAAAATAAATATTTAATTAAAACTTATTCTCTCTTTTTGGATAAAATAATGTAATTTTTTTTATTAACTTATATCTAATATTTTAATATACTTTATCATGAAATGAAATTTTTAATATATAAAACTTTATTATTTTGATAAAAATTAAATTTGTATTCATGTCTATAACATTAAAGGATAAATTTTTCTCAAATTAAAGAGAAAATAAAATAAAAACTCAAGACTTTGATAAATAGCCCAAAAGTTACCTAATTTTCAATTAATTTAATGAAAAAGTTTTAATTAAATATTGAATAATAAACATATATTTGAAACTAAGCCTACAAAATACAGAATATTACAGCAGAAAACTTAACAGAAAATGAATGCCCTTTTCAGTATATTATTCATAAAGTAGGGTTAATTAGAAAAAAAAGTTGACTAATTAATCAAATAAATAAGTAGGCAATAACTGGATACCACTGGATACGTGTCATTAGACATGAACGAAAATTTATTCCATTGTTATTTTAAAAAATGACTCATTTTGAGCGCTAATTAAGATCAGCTCATATAAAGTGACAGAAAAATGATTTATTTCTACATTGTTTTTGCAAAATAAACACATATTAATTGGATATAAGTTATGGGTAATAACTTATAGCCAACGCTATGTCATAATCATTTGTTTGCTTTTTTATTGTGAAAGTTAATATATTAGTTTTGATTTTAGATTTAAATAATTTAAAAATTGGATTCGTTTGTTCAATAAACAGAAGTTCATAAGTTATTCTGTCAAAAAAATGATAATGTCTTTACTTTTTAAATATTAACTTTTTGTGTCCCGTTGTTTCTCGACTTATATAACTTTCTGATTGAGTAATAACCAGTGGTTTATAAGTTTAATTAATTTTAGAAAATAATGCAATTAAAAAGCATTTAAAATGCTTTTGCAGTGCATTTTAAATTTAAAAAATTTTTTATAACAAAAACCTCAATCTCATTATTGTAATGGTTTTTATTAGAGAGTATACGGTATTTGCGGTATTACATATACAAATAATATATAGACTGACATTTTTAAAAAATACCATTGGTATACATTGATTCGCAACTCTGAATTTTAGTTTATATTAAAATTCTGTTACTTCACTATATATTTTATGCTTTAGATAAGTTTTAAATTTTAGTTTTTAAGCTCATTATACCCGTTAAGCCTTTACAGTGCATCTGAATTTTTAGAAATATTTTTATAACGAAAAATGTGAATCACATTATTGCAAAAAAATTTATTTATATTATTGCCGACTTAGCCAACACACAAAAAACATAATGACATTATTTTATTATAAATAATATAGATTTTGAATAAACTATTTATTAGAATTATTAAAAGTTTTCATTTATTAAAAGTGTTGAATTGTATTCATAAATAAACACAAACCCTTTGATAAGTGAAAAATAGATAAAAAAAAAGATTACATTTATTGCCAATAATTTTATTACTTGAATAAAATTTTTACACTTTATTGAATTTAAATCTGAATATGATTTACAACAATACAGTACAAGTCATACCATTTAGTGATTAATCTTCATTATGCAGTCAAACTTTTATTACAACTAAAACTTTTAAAATCTATTGTGCTTTGAATTTTACGGTATGCCTCACACGTAAAGTAGTAGTCATAAAAAGGTTTTGTTTTTTATTGCATTTACAAGTTTTGCATTAAAATACATGTTAACAGTAGTGGAAAATAAGCTGAATTAATAGCTGTAGACATTGAAAATTATTTTGTAATTAGGACTAAAACTAAATAATAATCTGTTTCCTATTGAATAAATAGTGGGAAACAAAAATCCTTCACTTTATGACAGCTTAAAACCAAAAATCATATTTTTTAATACAAGCATAAGATTATTCATACACTAAAATTGGTTTTACTTGCATTCAAAACACAATCAATACTTTAAATGAAGTACTCGTTAATAAAATTGATTGCGTTAATCATATATCTGATTGCTATGCTTCAAAATGTTCACATTAAAAGCTGGATTTGAAGGCAGAATAACAGTATTTTGCAAAAAAAATATTAACCATTATCTGCTTTCGACTGATTTAAGATATATTGTAAAAACACTATTCATAAAAGTTAAGTCAGTAGTATTGTGTTTATGCAGATGACTATTACTATTAATAAATTTTTATTTTTATTCATGACATTGAGATAGAAGTGCAGGCTTACAGATGTGGTGTCTATTATGCATACGTAAAATTTTAAAAAACAACAAAATTTTTCGCAAAATAAGAGTACAAATTACAGAATTGTGTACTGTATAGCCTGTATAGCAATCACACACTTGCAGACCCAGAAATACAGTATTACTTCCGAGTTTGAAAAAATTGAAAAAATTTTTATTCTTTGTTTAAGCCTTGAATGGGTGAAAAATATAACGTATTTAAGTACTGTTAGATTTTTAGATTATAAATAGCTTAGTATTCGGGAGTAAAAAGTGTTTTAATAAATTGCTTATAATTTTATTTAATTAAAAAATAGCATTTAATTAATAGATTAATCGATAAATACGAAAATTTATTGCAAAAGTGATTTATACGGAAAATAAGAATAAAACAATTGCTTTTAATGTAACTGCCATTGATTTCTCGGCAATTATTTAATTAAATTATATTTTTGAGGTTTTGTTTTATTTTTTCTCTCAATACTGAATCACGAATACTAATCAGCGCCTTCAATGACTGCTATTAAAATAGGAGCTTTGATACTGCTATAAAAGTACGGAAGAGAAAAACTTTTTTTCAGTTGAATTTCATAATAGAAAAAGAAAAGAAGTTGAATGAAAAATAAGATAACTTTGAAAATTGCTGTAAACGCAGTACGCGCTCAATGAGAGAGATATATGAAAGAGTGGAGGAGAGAGAGAGAGAGAGAGAGAGAGAGAGAGAGAGAGAGAGAGAGAGAGAGAGAGATTTTAGGATAACTCAAAACAGTATATTTTCTGTAATGATATCATATTATGATAATTACGAGCAAATGTCTCTCGAGATCGAAGGACTTTAGCTGCAGATCTGGTGATGACTTTACACAGTTAAAAATCTTTTTCACTGAACCTTTTCTTTCAAGTAGTGAACAGTATTTTACTTTAAAAACAAGGCCTTTATTAATGAGTAATGCATTTAATACTAACGCTTGCCTTTGATTGATACTAATTTCCAATTGAATTAAGCTTTATATTCAATAATTGTCTAATTAATAAAGAAATAAAGTTTTTTTGCAACTCTTCAGTAGCAATGAAATGCTTTTTTAACCATTTATCATCAGATAAATGATGAGTTAATTAAAAAAAATTAATTATTGTATTTCCGAAATGCATTCAAATTGATTATAACTTTTTTTACTCTTATATTAAATCTTCTCTCAAATGGTTATCATTAATAACTTTTTCTTAATCTAAAGTTTTTGACACTGTGTTAAAAAAACTTGAATGGAAGCAGAAAAACTTGATCACAACTTGAATAGATATAGCGAGACTTCCTCCTCGACTTCAACATTAAGCTCAACCATAACTAACGCAAACCAAAGCAACGAAGAAATCACTAAAACTGATACTTATGTCATAAGAGCGTCGAATTTGATCTCTGGCGGAAATATTTACCAAATGCTGTCGAG
>JAQGCH010001896.1:0-14124 GCA_034699485.1 Nanhermannia elegantula | reverse complement strand
ATGTCTGTAGTGCTCAACAAGACTTCTGTTACTGATAAAAGAGTATGAAAAGGAGTGCTCTTAAGCCGTAATAATAATTGAAAGACCAGTACTTTCTGTATTTGATAGAGATGTACGTTATTTTCAATACAAACTCAACCAAACCGTTGCATTAAAATGTATAAAAATTAACGCTTTTTTCTCATTAAATCATTAGTTTTCTCAATATTTCTAAAAGTTTTGTTTGACTTAAAAATTTTATTTAATCTGTTATTGTCTTCAAAACGAGTCAACCATTAAATCAAAGTTTAACTTAAAGTTATTGAAAATATTTGTTTTAAAGGTATTTATGAAATGTTTTGTTTATGTTTTGCTTATCAATAATCAAATCTATTTTCTACTCAAATGTCAATCAATTTAATCACAAATTGTTGTCATTTATTAATTAATATTTTGTTATAATTAAACATTTGTTTCGCTTTTCTATAAATAGTTTTGAAAACAAATAATTATTTATATAAATAATAATCACTAATAGAGTAATGAATGCTTTGCTTTGCTTTGACTGCTGTTTAGGTAAACATTTATTTAAATAATTATTCAAATTAAAGACCTATTAAGCAATGGAAACAATTATTCTAATTTTTAATTTCCATCATTTTATTGCAATTTATAACTCAATCAAAACAGGACTCGAGTCATCATTATTTAGCATTTTTTAGACTTCATTTTAAAGCTTTTAAAATGTATTCAATGCTAACTAATAATGAGATCTTTTAAAGTGATGTATATTTGAATCTAATTTTTCATAGTTTGCAAACAAATATCAAATAATTATTAATTGAATTGAATTTGAGTTCAATCGCATAGCAATTGATGAGAAAATGTTAAGAAAATAGCTAAGAATTTGGTGAAAAGTGTCATAAATTAAAGAATCATTTTATCAGTGCTTTCAAGCATTTCAAGTAATATAAGAATAAAAGTTTTGGTTATTTAATAATTAGTTAATTATCTCTAATAAATGTCAATTCAAATAAAGTGTACATCAGTTGGAAACCGGAATCATATGATTGTAAATGACTGTAAATTATTCTAACATTCAATTGTTATCTCTTTATAACAGTTGTATTTGAAACTCCACTTCGCTATACCTCTGCCCACACTTTTTCATTCAAATTCAAGAAAAGAGAATTATTTAATCTGTTGTTAATTCAAATTCAATTTCGCCCACAATTTCTTTCAGACTTAGCACTCAAATGAAGTAATGATTTATTTTAATGTTTAATATTTTCCCTAAAATTCAGGTTTTTCTTATATTAGTCATTCAATTATTAACAGCAAAATAATTCACAAACTCTTGAAACCAATTGAATATGAATTTGATGTTTATTTAAATAAAACATTATTCAAATCAAAGCATTCAATATTTTTTGTATGTGAAGGAAAAATAACATTTAATTTGATATAAAACTGCAAATCCTATAAAAGGTATTTAACTATTCAGATAATTGTATGGCAATTATCTTAAAATACCATTTATTTCATCGGATTTTAGTGTTATTCTGGATACCAATCAAATGAGATCATAAAGGAATTCAAATCTAACCCTATCTTTATTTCTTTTTTTCTATAAAAATAATAATAAAAATAAAATTATATATTATTGTATTGAAACCATTTTTAAAATTTATATAATTTATTGTAAGTTCTAATGAATAGTTAGGTTTCGGTCTAAATACTGACCGAATGGCTTCAGTCAATACACTCAACATTTATTTTTCACTTATTAAAAGAGTTGAAACGTATTCCTGAATAATAATAATGTCATAAAAAGAGTAATTAAATTCATTTATGAGAACTAAAAATATTAAATTTCTAAAAATACATGAAATTTGAGATAAATTTATTCACTTGTCTCGCATTTTTGTTAAACGAATGCTTTAGTATTGAAATACCGGTATTTATATGTTTTACAGCTGTAAGTCTTAAATGTGTTAAACTAAATGGTTTTAAGTGAGTAACAAAAGACTTATTGACTGAAGATTTAACTGATTGATAAGACTTACATAACTGGACTATAAACTTGTTTATACAAATATGAATCTGGAGTAAAAATGTGACATTAAATATCAGATAACTGTTGAGTTGAGTAATGGCATAAATTTAGTGATTATTTGTGAGCTCTTATATCTTATTTATGTCAAAACTAATGAACTGCCGCAGACATACTATACTAGTAATCATTGTTTAGAGTCCTCTCTTAGAGACTTCCCATAAGCTAAGTATAAGTGCATCTAATTTTTGAATAAATTTTTATCTTCAATGTTATCTAAATAAAGGACAATACAATCCAAAGCCAATGAATAAGACGTGTGAGAAATTTAAATATTTATTATTTATTTTTGTGGGTTTATTCCACTTCCGAGAGAATAGTATTGTTGACCCCAATCCCTTATTCTAATTCTACAACAATAAAGCTTTTTCTGTTCAGCTTTTTTTTACTAAAGCATAACTCAAACTGAACACCGGTTTTAAACATAATCTGATGCTATTTGAAGTGATGGCTATTACAAGCATTACAAGTGTACAACTTATATAATAATGAGACTAAAAGTGTTTCGCAGAATACCATTCAGATGCTTATTACGAGTCGAACCGTTGTGTACGTCAGTCACACCTGAGTTAGCATTGATTAAGCATTTTTGTGAACACCAATACTTGTACAGTATTATTAACTAATTGCTAAATTTGATCTGAAGGTCATTTTCACGCAATTTTTTATATTGAATAACTTTAAGCCAAACAAAAAAGCTTTTTTTTCATTCTATAAATTATTTTTTAGCGAACAGTTGGTATTTGAATTGGGAATAAAAATGCCGGGGATTTGTGCGCGATGTCAGAAGACCGTCTATTTTAATGAAGAAAAAATGGCAATTGGCAAGAGTTTTCATGTCATGTGCTTTGTTTGTGGTGAGAATTCTTCTATTCTTGTCAATTATCTTATCCTTAGTTTGTTTTGTTAATTATAAGGAAATGCATTCCTCATTGTTTTTTTGAGATTGCATTGTATTTATATATAGTTCTTATCTCTCTCTCTCTTGAGCACCTATTTTGTACATTCTTTGAATTAACAATTGATTTCAGCTTATTATAAAAGAGTTGAATATATTATATATAATTAAGTTTATAATAAGTTTTTTTCTCATTTATTTAAACTATTATTCAAAAAAATAGAATTATAAAAAAGCATTTAATTTGATTGATTGTCTTCATATCTATTATAATATCGATTACTATATAAATAGCAAACAAAACATGTAATAGACGACTAGACAGTGGAAACCTAACAGAACATGACGGAGATGTCTATTGCAAATCGTGTTATGGAAAGTTGTTTGGACCCAAAGGGTATGTCATATCTTGTTGTTTATCTATAAATATTCATTAATAACAAAAATGAAAAAATACTGTAAATTATTTAAATTGAAATCTATGAGCGCTTGCCTTCTATTTAAATAAATCTCAAATAATTAGATAATGAATGAGTTTATTCATCGCTTAAGTATTTTAATTTATGGTAACATATTATGATAGTTATGGTTACGGTCAGGGAGCGGGCACTCTGTCTATGGATACTGGAGACAAATACAAGAACGGGCCGCCGACCAGCAATATCCCGGCCACAGCACAAGCGTTTGTGGCACCAAAAACAGGCCCTCCGTCACCGGCAACTAATGGCAAACCTAAATGGGGCGCAACAGAGACATGTCCGCGTTGTGGAAAAGGTTTGCTTTAATTACAATAAAAAAATTGTGGATTCATTTTAATTGAGTCATATTTACATTTTATAGCAGTCTATTTTGCAGAGAAGGTGATGGGCGGCGGTTCGGTATATATCACTTTTTTTTAAAACTAATGTTTAAAAACCATTATAGCCTTGAATTATATTTGATTTTTATTTCAATGACTAAGGCTTGGCATAAAAGCACTTGTTTTAACTGCAAGGAGTGCCGAAAGCGTCTCGAGTCCACTACACTGTGCGAAAGGGAAGGAGAAATTTATTGCAAGAGTAAATTACATTTTCTTTTATTTCATTTTACTATTATTTTTCTAAATAAATATCTTTTAATATTTTATTGACCATTATATAGATTTTAAGCAATTTTTTAAACATTTTAATTATCAGTTTAGGTGATAGTTTGCTATCAATTTTAGATTATTCTCTATAAAGTCTTTTTAATGGCTATAAAATACTATTTATATTCTTTTAATAGCTTGTTATGGAAAAATGTATGGACCAAAAGGATATGGTTTTGGTGGAGGAGCGGGTGTTCTTCAAAATTTTGTGGAATGAATGGTTTCATTCATTTCGAAAATATTTAATTCCAACAAATGTTTAAAAGCACTTTTCCAGCTGTTTCATCAATTCCTTCATTCCTGACAACAGAACTTCTCTGGTTGTCATTATTTTAACATTCGTTAGGACTTAGTTTTTATTTATAAGGTTTTAATTCCAATTCTATAAGATATATATTTTTGATGTTTAGCCAAAATGAAGTTAACTTATGGTTATATAACTTAAACACAAATTTTTGACCTAATATTACATTATATAATATTATATTATATTATACTAAAACTATTGGCGCACAAATGTCGCGAAAGCAGAAATATTTACCTAATTATTGTAATCATGTTTCTTATATTTTATGTTTCGATCATTTTTTAAATTTAATATTCAGATAGACTTTAGTTTATTTTATATTTACTTTTATTGTCAATTTTATAGAGAGTTTTCCTCATATAAAACCTGTCAAACATGTCAAAACTCAAATCAAATGTTAATATTAATGGTTATTAATATTTTATTTTTCCTAAACTGTTACTAATGTTAAAATTGAATTATGGTCTTTAATGAGGAACTGATTAAGTAGAACTCAAATATTGAAAGTAAACAAATTTATCCTTTAATTTATTTACATATCAAAACTTTTGAGCCAATAGATTGAAAATTAGAATTAGAATTATATGAATGTTACAAATTCTAAACTTTAATTTTTTAAAATATAATTATGGTTTCGCTTTACAGTACTTTAGATACAACTTTTAACTCAAGTATTAATTTACTTGCTGTTATAAATCTACAAATTGTTGATAAATATTATTATATCGATGATAATACTGTTATTCTATTGTATTAGCGCCTCATTAGAGTCTTAGAGATAATACTATTTAGATATTATCTTAAAATTATAAAAATCTACTGAATTGTAACAATAAACTAAACTATTCTTTAGGGAGTCATTAATTTTCTCATAAAACAAAGGGTTACTGACTGTTGTTGATTGAATCGATCAATGTTTTACTCTTAGAAAAAATAAAATTTAACAAAAATAATGAACTGAAATAAATTAGTTATTATTAATGCTATCGAACGGATACTATGAAATTCACAATAAGGAAAATATGTATTACATAAGGGATGACATTGATGTTGATGACGCTCAACATTATATCGCACAACGCCTTAGTTTTGACAATTTATTTTTTCTGTCAGCTAAAGACATGACAAACCGATTTTTATTATAAAAAATATATATACAATACATGATTAATCATTAAAAATGTTAGTTCAGCTTCATTTGAAAGAACAATACTGTAGTTAAACAGGTTTAACATACGTGTTAATTGTGATGTTTTCATTTCGAAATTAAAGCGATCAAATAATTTCGATTTTCGAAATAAAATCTAATTGAAAAACTTAAAATCGAAACACTGTTTAATAATGAAAAGTGGTTAATGGTTAATATACTGTATATGTATTGAATGAGAGCTCTTGTAATTGCGATTCTCTGCTTCTGTAAAAATTAATTGACTAAAAAGCGAAGAATTGATACAATAATCTTAAAGCACAACTGTTCACAACTTTTTATGAATGAGAGTGAAAACATATTCTGTATGTACTTGTATACTAAGAATTATTGTATACTGTACTTTATAAGATATTTAGATTAGTGGTTCATATCATGTTTTTATTGAGAACATTATCGAAACCAGAAATGAAAGCATTAAATTATTAAAATATAAAATTATATCGAAAGTGATATTAAATTTACTGATAACTGTTCCAAATAAATAGCTCTGATGTGAAAACTATTGATAGCAAAAAGTGGTCCACATGCAAGCTGTTTAATCACAAGAGACATATTTTACTATAAATATATTTTGTTATGATAGTAAACTTGTTGGTAAACTTCGGAAAAAATAACTTAATATTCAAATAATAAGAATTTCAGAATTATAATAACTAAAGTAGAAATGATAAGAAAAAAAATTTATCTAAAGATGCAGTTCAATCCTTAATTTGCTTAAATTTGATGTTAAAATTTTTTTAATAAATAAATTTTTATATAATATAATTTAATTTTTTTTATCAGCTCAGCTCTTAGCTCTGAAATTAGCGTTCAGTTCAGCTCGCAATGAGCTGAGCTTTGTCCGACTCTAACTATTACTAATGTTAAAAAGATATTAAACCCTATTCAGCTTTTGAGTAAAATTTTTAAAAAGCCTTCGCGTCTGAATTATGCCCTTCATAAGAGAATTTCACATAGCACGGGGCTTAAGTGCATTTTAAAGGCAATAAATAAATTTTCTCATTTTGAGTGACTAAGATGCTGATACATATCGTCCAAGTTTTTAATTGTGAGCGAAAAACCAGAAAAGTTTAATTTCATATTTTAATAAAGTAAAGCAGTTAACTTTTTCATTCTTTTACAAATATTTTGGTTTCAATCTTAATTTTATTCTATATTTAAACTTGAACTGAATCAAGAATCGAAAGACACAGTTACCGATTCTAATACACGAATTGTAGGAATCACTCAAATAAATAAAAGATACATTAGGAATTATATAACTTTTATAAGAATAGCTCTTCTGCTCTCCACTTAATTTATTTTTTTGATTTTGTTCTTCATGTGTAAAACGTCTGCGAACCAGTAGTATAATAATAATAATACATTTGTGCTTTGAGACCTTTGTATATTGTAAGGCTATGTCCCATATTATGTTTCATGTATTGAATGTCCGTTTTGTGCTTTTATTAAGCATTAATAAAATACAATTATGCAAAACATATTCATTTTCATCGATGAGAACTTCGTGAACAAATTATTTTTAACATTTGCATCAACATAATCATGTGTTAGCAAAAGAAAAGTGAGATAACATATCGTTCATTTGTGCCATTTATGGCTAAACCCGGAAATGTCTTTAAAATGAGATTCCCATGAAATTTGCAGAAAAATATAGTAAAATATGCTTTTCGAGTATTTTGTCACGTTCTCTATAGTCAACTGACTCTCGAGCTCACTACAAGACTATCTTGTGTTGGATCACCTAATGATATATCTGAAACTACAGATGTGACCACACATTAATCTCAGAATTGAATTTAATGTGTTTTTTCATTTAGTACTCTATCATCAGTCTATCACAACTAACTTTTTTCATATTTGTATTTATCATTGCTATATATTTTTTTAAATCGCATCAGAACAATGAGGAATATTCTGTTTCTAAAAAGTTAAATATGTGAATTTTTTAAAAATTCTCGAAATAACTTTTCAAAATTAGATCATTTATAGGTTATTACAGGTAGTTATTAGGGAAACAATTTTGGTAAATATTCAAAAGTAATGTTTTATTATATCAACAAATTTTTTTTATAATAAAAATAATAAAATGATAGCTATTTTATTATATATAACACATTTTTAATGATCAAACAAATAAAATAATTCAATTATTACTAAATTGATAACGAAATTAACATATTATTCATCAGATCGAGAATACATTATTTTGTTTAATTTAAAGTTATATTTTATATTCTGTTTTGATTCAAATGTTGAGATGAGTTTGTTTTTTAATTAACAATGAGATGTAATTGATATTTGAATGGGCTCTTAAGCATGCGGTTAACACAGAATTTAATAGCTGTTAATTAATATTATATATGAGAGTCGAGTTGTCGCCTAATTTCTCGCACTTTTTTAATGCTTAACAAAAATTCACCAGTCAATTAATGATTTTAAATCTAAATTATTTTTAGCCTAATTTTTGAAGACTCGATGAAAAAAATTTGAATAATTCTTTCTTAATTCATTCAAAATAATTATCTAATAATATATAAGATATACAATAGAGCGCATATTTTTTGTGATTTCTTCTTATTTGGCAATAATTTAATTTGTTATGCATTTTAGTTATAAGTATTGATAAGTTATAAAACATGAAATCCCGAGTGATTCCCATTCAAATCAGTCGTGCTGTTGAGTCAATCAAATATTGCACTTTTCAAATACGTTCAAATATGTATTTATGCAAAACATCGTTAAATTAAACGTTTATTTGATATAAATTATCGGTTTATCAAATCGAACACAATATCAATAATTGTGAACCAATTTTGAAACGATTCAAAATTTCAAACTTCAGTTAATAATCCGAAATAAGTTCATACTTTTCATACTTTGTCGGTTTGCAATTTAGGTTCTAAACTAAGTCGCCTCCCATTTGTCATATTTGTTAAAATTCGAGGGGTTTCTTGTCTTCTGTCACTTAATACAAGTAATTTGGACTCTCTTTCAAATATATCTTTGGCCGCGTCCTGATCGGACTTACATCTTGAGAGCGCACCCGTCAGGTTAGTTGTACTCGTGTTCACCACAGCGGCCGCCAAACTAACTGTATCTTCAGATACATGTATTCTTGTAGGTGTTGGTGACAAGCTATCAGAGCCACACGACCCACAAGAACTGGTATCACTCAATTCTCTTGTGGGTCGTCTACCCATTCGTGGCGAGTGTTGGTTTGTACTTCTGCGGCCCAATATCTGTCCCTGAATGTGATCGCAAATACGTTTGAATCGTCGAACAGGTCCTAAACAGTTAATCAACTGATTAGTTTCGAAAATTATTATGATATTGATTATAAAGTTCTAGAGATAGAGTTCTCTAATATTTATTTTTAATATAAATGAAAGCAAATCAAATCCTTAAATAATTTTGCATAAAAATGTTTTTAAATTTTCTTTTTATATAAAACCTGATAATAAACTTATGATAAGTACCGGTAATGAAAAGAAAAAACTGTCTGGAAGTTATCGGTTAATCTATGAATTTATTTTAGTACAGTATAAGTGCACTATTTTCAGGTCAAGAATACATTAACGTTGAGATCTCGTCAGATCTCTTATCTCACAAAATATATGATTAATAATTTTATGTTATATACTATAAACTCTATTATTTACATTTGAATTGATTAATGAATTGAATGATTCGATAAAATTAGCAAAAAAATCAAATAATGATTTGGATTATAAGATAAGTCTTACCAGAAATTAACGTAAAAGTAATACAATAAATAGTAGGTTTATCTCCGTTTTTATCCAAATTTCCATTTGTAGTACTCTCTTGTGGTGGTGTCGCACATGTAATATCAACGTGAAATCGGACATTGCGCTGAAACATAGCGGTCCCGCCCGGCCTTTTGTACTCTACACGGAAAGACATCGGCGATAGAACGGAATGACTCAAGTCTGATATCTAAACGATCGTCCAAAAAATAATTCACATCAAAATAGTTGACATTTTTTGTCTTTATATTTTGTGCAAAAGCAATACTAGAGTCAGAACTCACAGAAAGGAATGCATGAATTAAATCGGCTTTAATACTAGACAATTGGCGATCCTTTATAAGTATTACATGGGTTTCATCTCTTTCAGTGCCCATTAAACTTCCAAACCAAGAACGCTTTGTCAGCTCAGGCGATGATTCAGGCGTCAGACCGACGTCATCATAAAGTGGAGCTATAAATATGTTTTATTAAGTTTTAGTTCATATTTAACTTTCAAAATAAATTGTTATTTCAGGAAAATATCAATACAAGTGCCGTTACATAAACAATTCAAAGCCTAATTTTATGTCTGATTCGAACTTATTTTTTAGAGGATTAGAAAATATATTTACTGAATAAAATAGTGCTCAAGATCTTAAGGAAATCTATTTTTTATGTTAACACATGAACAAAACGAATAAAGACTTAAACTTTTAAAATTAGATTCTGTAATACAGCTTATATGGCTTTAAGAGCTGTGTTCAACTGAATTATTGATAGAATGATATGAAATAAGGAACCAAAAGAAAGAGAAGGAAAAGGTATACTCAATATGATGCATACCTTGCAATTTTCTTCGATGAAACCTAGAAAAACATGAGTTTATAAATTAATAATCTATTGTTAACATTCAATAAAAATGATTGATCAATACCTCGGACTTCCGAGAAAACTATTTTTGAGTGTATTGAGCCTTGACTTCCAGTAGGGCTGAGAAAGTGGAGAACCCGGTGGAGTATCGATCAATTCGTCTGGATTTCCAGTTCGATGAGATTTAGGAGAATTGATTGGAGAAACTAAAAGATTATTGACTGCGCCACCATTTCTTCTTCCAGTATTTCGCCGATGATTAGGAGTACAGTTAATGTATACTTTTGTGGTGGAATTAATTCTGCAATAGATTGAATGCAATGAATAAATTGAATTGTTTGAGGTCTTAACTTAATTAAACGGAACATAATTAATAACCCGTAGGGAAATCTTCTCGGAGTAATAGGAGAGCCATCAGCCAACAAATCAGCTGAATGTCGTGGTGTTGTAGAGCCTGGTCTTATGTCAACTCTTTTGCGCGGAGGATCGGCTGATTTAAGAAGAGATACTGGTTTAAGAGATTTCAAATTCATGTCATTTTAATTATATAATTAACAAATAATAACTCAAAACCACATATAAATCATGAATTTAATTAATATCTCACCAGATTCTGATCTATTTCTAATAATCGATTCTGTCTCGTCTTCATAGGAAGGCTTACGTCTTTTCCGGTCCAGTAGTAAGAAATAAATCACTTTCTCAGTATTGTGGCTGTTGTTAGCAAATAGAGGATAAAACAAATAAAATATAAAGCGAAAGAGAATTTGGTGCGAGAAATAAAATTTTTTGTCACTTAAAGCTTGACTCACTTTGTGCAGAGTAAGTCCCTTAAAAGCTTTTCCTTGTCTTTGAAACATCCCAAAGATGTCATATTTGTTAAGACATCGGGGTCTATATCATCCACTGCTGGTATTATGTGAGTCTATTAAATAATAATTATATAAATTTTAAATTTGATTCAATACCATTAGTGTAGTGTAATTTGTGGTATACATAAATAATTCAAGTATGATGAATGACAGCCACTATTATCCCTCAATCTTTAGTTTTATTGACTCATATTTAAAGAGACATTTTTACTTTAGTCAACTTAAAGACGATTTGATTTGTATTACTTTTCATTAATTTTTTATTTGAAAATTAATATAAATTATGGCTTTTTTCTAACAATCAATAAAACAGAATCTTATGAACTCTTAAAGTATAATTAATGATTGTCTCAGATAATTATTCATAAAAATTCATAATTATTCATAAAACTAAAAGAAAATGTTAGTTGAATAGTATGGATGTGATAGAAAATGTGATTATTTAATACCTGATTTCGACTGTAACTTTACATACAGTACAATAGAATATTAATGATGAAAAAAAGAAGTTTAAGTATTCGTATGGCTTTAGTGTATTTTAATAATTTTAATTTGAAGAAGCTATAGGGGTCAGGCAGGCTCATGTATATAAAACTAGCTTTTCATAATAATAAATTGTTGGCTATTAAACTGCAGTCATAGTCTATATTTGATCAATGAGTAGTTAACAATGAAAATATATGAAAAGTTAAACTTGTATAACATGAATATAATATTTTATCTTAAATATCTAATTAGAAATTAATTTTGTCTTTTTGAGATATATTGTGCATTTCATATTTTCTCGAGTTGTTTAGTATTACTTTAATGGGTTTCAAGTTATGCTTCTAATAAAAAATAAAGCAATTAATACCATACCTGAACCACTTCTTTCATTGGTAGCTCGAGCTCGAGTTCACTTTTGGTTCCACTAAAATGATAAATAAAAGAAGTTAATCATTTAAGGATAGGATAAATACACAAAAGCAAAGAAGTAAGTGATTTAAAGCTGAAATTCTTGAGTTTCAAATACTTACGTTGTAACCCATGGGTGTCGAGTTACTAATGCTAACTATAAGAATATAAATGAAATTAACTCTATTAGTAATTTGATTATCTATAGAATGACCACTAAATATGCAAACAAATAGGAATATTGTGCAAAATGTGCTCATTTTTCTCTTCTCTTCAAGAAAAATGCAAATAAAGAAATAATTTTAACACAAACAACAGATTACAATAGGAATCTTAATTGAATTGATTTCTATTCTTATAAGTTCAGAAACAGTAATGTTTCAAATTAGAGCAAATCACTAATAATTAAATAAACAGTCGTTTATCTCAAGAGTCAAAAAGATCTTTTTTTTGTTAGACTAGCTGTTAGTCGTCGAATGATTTCCTTATTTTAATCACTGTTTTCTCCGAGAATAATAGATATTAAGAATGCTGTCACTGTTCAAGAACATACTGTTTCTTCACATGTTTCTTGAGTTAAACTGACATTTTTATGAACTTTCTTGAGAATTGCTCTGAACAAAGAACAATTGAATGTAAAACAAAACTCTAGTCCATTGAACTTAAGGTTCTAAATAATATCTTTAAAAAATTGTATTTATAAAGAAAACATTTGTAAATACCATAAAACTTTCAAAACAAGATTCTAATCTAATATTTTAATTCATGTGATACATAACTGAAATATTGCCATTTTTTATTTTGTTAATATTTAATATTAAGGCATAATAAATATTACATTCTTTTGATAGTAATCTGAACGGAATATATTCCGTTCAAAAGAGTGAATAGAATGCATAATAACCTAATGTAACTACTTTTGATACCATATTTCTGATATCATATATAGCCTGTGTCCAGGGCTTCATTTTATTGGCCAATATTCGCATCGAATTTTTATTCAAACTTTTATTTCCCCTCAAGTCGTTTGAATTTGAAAAGATTATTCTTTTTCAAAATACTATATCATTGCTAACAATGCGATGAACTTTTAGGTATTAAGCAATACGACACTCTATTCTAACTCTTGTAAAAAATACTTTTTTTGAAGAAAGCAAACAGTAAAGTAGCTTATGTTCATCAATCTTATGGAGCAATGCATTATTACCTTCAGTATTACTAATGTTGTTTAGTGTATATCTCAAAAATTGTAGTGTTTTCTCATTCTATTCCTAACATCTTAACCAGATTCTGTTTATTTGATACTTTATTCAAAAGTAAATGAGTTTATATATAGAGTTTATATATATAAAAATCTAATATTAGCAAAAGTTTGTACTCTTCTGAATATGAATTAAGTTATAAAAAATTCGAATAAACAATGAGTAAATTCAAACTAAATATATATAACTCACTATATAAAAGTTATATAGAATAACTACTATTTTCCACTCAAAAATCTATCGATGCATTTATTAATATATTATTTTTATTGTTTTACTGATTTTGTATTTTTGAAGACTTTAAGATAGACTGAGTTGTGAGAAATGACCAAAAGAAAGTTTTTTTAAACCATAGCTTATCTCAAAGAATAAATGAATAATATTTTGAATGCATTCAATCGATTGTTTATAAAATGTTTGATTTATGAATTTTTGATTGCAATCTTTGAATTTTAAGCTATACTCATAAAAAACTATCGGTTAGGAAATATTTATTTAGGCAAATATTGATGTTGAACAACTCAAATAGTATTTTAGACTACTTTGGTTTACAAAATTTAATACAAAGTGAAATGCCATTACTTTTGTTAATATTACAGAATCATCAAATCTCTATACAGTTATTGTCTTAATAATTATTATGACAGAAAATATATATTGATTAATAAATTTAAAAAATTAGAATTCTGAACAATTAATTTAAGCAAAATATAATGAATTTAGAGCTCTAGAAATCAATGAAAAACTCTACTGTACTGTATAATTAAAATATGCAAATAGTAAAGTGCAGTATAAAAGAAAAATAGCGTCAAATGCATTTGCATTAAGTTTGGTTTGAACTACA
>JAQGCH010001895.1:0-14126 GCA_034699485.1 Nanhermannia elegantula | reverse complement strand
TTTCTTTGCTGGTCTTCACCTCTTGAATGGCAGTTTCAATAACTCTTACAGCCATTTCTCTATTCGTATCACTCGCTATATATATATTACCATTTGTTTCTTTGGCCAATCTTTCAAGATTTGCGTCAGCCCTCTCACCAACTGCTATACAAATAACCCTAACCTATAATTAAAAGTGTTTTTTAAAATAATACCCTATTTTATAGCTGTATCTCAAACCTTTGCTGCTAAAAGTGTTGGTAAAACATTATCGACATAATTACCACCTGCGTTATGGTAACCATCTGTGACCAGAATAACAGTCGCTCCTTCAGTAGTCAACCCCGTGTTTGTAAGCGCTTGAATTGCAATCAATAAACCACTTCCTATATTAGTGAACAATCCATTGGTCATTTGTGGAACTTTTGCTATAAGACTATCTCTTACTTATCTATCATTTATTTGAACGCAATTGGGTTCAATCCGAGATTTGGTGGCGAATAAAACAGTTCCCACATAATATACGTCGGGTATGTCTTTGATATAACGCGTGGCCAATAAGTGCAATGTTTGACACTTCAGTCCTTTCATACTTCCAGACACATCTTATACAAAGACAGTTCACAGAGATAATGATATACCACTCATTTCTATTTATTTCTGATTTGTTAAAATTGACAAAAATCTATTATTTTTCTAAATTGTATGGAATACACTTAATATCCGTTTTTATGTACTATTCTTTTCACGAAAATCCGCGACTTTAAGATATATACATTCACGTATAGCAGCTCAAAATTTATAATTATAAAGCTATACCATTAAGAAATAGAACTAAATGAATAATAAGGTAAAAAATTTTAAAAAAATTATTAAACTAAAGTTCGTTACTTATCTGTGAAAAGTCTTTGCTAATCATAGTCTTTATCAAAATAGTTCTCAACTTAAATTAGTGGTTTTCCGATTTTTATTATAATATTTGTTGAGTCAGACATGACAATGAGTTTCATATCAATGGTTTTTCCAAATTTTCTTAAAATATTAATTGAGTCAAATATGATAACAACTTTCAAAATTGTTAGCTTTTTGTGAATCATTTTTGATAATAAAATATATAAATCTGTACAGTTGTCTAAAGATATATGCTTTACACGAAAATATATATCTTAATAAAATCGCCGATTTTCGTGAAAAGAATAGTAAATATATTGTATAATATACCTGTGATGACTGCAGAAATGCATTAGTGATCATGTATGCACTCTCTAATTGTCCGTTATCTCCGGGATTAACACAAAAAAGCAGATGTGAAATCCCTGAAAGAAAATTATTTATTACATAAGGAGAATAAACAGAAACAAATTTAATAAAATTTTCTTTGAATTCTCAATGATATAAAACTTTACCCAAAAGTGGAAATAGTAAAGCTGTGGCTTTGATAGCCTTTCTAATAATGAAATACACAGAATAAAGTATTATTAGAATTAAGTTCAATGGAATTCATTTAGAGTAATAAAAGACTACATACATCTCAAGTGCAAAAGAGCATAAAAACAGTGAGATTAAGAAATTATGACAAAACTTTTATACCAGAAAATCATAAATAGCTGCAACTGAAATATTGTGCTTTTAGTAAAGCTTGTGTTAAGTATTTTAAAAATTAATTCTATAATAATATATAAACATAAGAGAAGTTAAATATTAATTGTTATTTGTTTGAGAGACAATAGAAATATTAGAAGAAATTAATTTGAAGCTTAAGCTCAAATATTGTTTTTCTAGATATTAAGTTAGGACTGAGGCTTATCTGAAACTTGCATCATATAAAATGAACATATAAATAATACCTAATTTGTGCCATTTCGACATCTATAGTGAGCCTTAATTTTGTTACTAAAATTCGGATAATATTAATTAAGAATATACAGTTGACCTGAAAAATTAAAATGCAATTATATAGATTATACAGAATCGATCGATTTTGCTTAATTATTAAAATACAACTAATAATCCAATGTATTTAAACAGAAATACATGCTAAGTATTACAGAATTCTAAGTACCAGTATTACATCCATAGCATTATATTTCATTTTATTATTGCAAATAAATTAACAATTATTTCTTTAATAAAATTTATTCCAATAATTAAGACCAGCATTACTTTAATCTCTGTACTGAAACATATGAGCAGATTTCAGGAAAAAGTTTACTTCAAAATATTTTATTTAATATTATAACAAAAAGTCTATAACTAACGTAAAAGTAAGGCTAAAATATTAATCACTCATCTAAATAGAAATAAGGAAAAACCCAATGATATGAGTTTAGATCTTCAATTTATTGATAAAAGCATTAAGTATTGATTCACCTATTATTAGATTTAAAAATGAACTAAAATTTTTTAAAAACTGAATAATAAGTTGAAACAAAACCCATAGCTTTTTATCAATAAATTGAAGATCTAAACTCATATCATTGGGTTTTTTCTTATTTCTATTTAAATCAGTGATTAGTATTTTAGTCTTACTTTTACGTTAGTTATAGACTTTTTGTTATAATATTAAATATTTAGAAGTAAACTTTTTCCTGAAATCTGTTCATGTGTTCATTTGCGTATCACATGAAGAATGCTTCAATAGATTGAATGATTAATGATGTGCTTTCATCACAATTGATTTATACGATACCATTTATAACATTATAGGGGATCTTCTAAGCTGTTAAGGTTACTGACAGAAAATGAACCTAAAATGATAAAATATGATAAGCATTGCTTTGATTTATACGAACATACAATTCTTCAACTTTAATATGAAATATAAGCTATGATTTAATGTATAAAACTTAACAGATAGCTAAAAAAGTTCTATTTTTTAATAAATGATAACTGAATTATAAAGAATTTTTGCTCAAAGCTTGAGAAAAAAATATCTATGAAAATATTTGGCTTCGACCCCTTTATATAGATAATTTTCAATTATTATTAATGAGATGCTGTCAAATTAGATTATCCGCTATCATTTTATTCATTGTCAGTTTAGTCACTCTCTCAAATTGTACTGGTATTTGATAAACAACTAAAAAAATTGATTTTTTTGTTAATTTTAAAGTAATATTTGATAGTTTAATTCGCTAATTATTACCACATTGAGAGGTAATCTTTTTGTTCGCAGAACATATCAATTTGAAATGATCGATAACTTTTTTATCGTTATCCTTTCATAAGAATTCATTTTTAAGAGCACTCCAAAATCACAAATCAAAATAACTTATTTAAATTCGGAATTTATTATACAATAAAAACTTTAAAGTTTGATCAAAAATATTTTACAATAAAATGACGTTTATCATAAAATATGTAAAGTATCATTTAATATATTATTCAACTAAGGTCTCAATTTTAAATCTATTTTGCTATATTGTTTTGGTGTAAGCCTCCTAAATATTTTTACATAATCTCTACACTTTTTTAAATAAAATTTTTTCATTGCATTTATAAAAACTTACTGTACATACTTTACTATTCTCCTTTTTTTAAATGAGTATAGCTTTGATAAAATTCACAAATTCTCTATTAAAATGCATTGAGATTATGAGAAAGCCTTTTGAAAATTAAGGGATAATGAATATATTAATAGATACAGTAGTTTAGTGTTATACAAAGTAGGTCATCAGTCAAGGAAGGGGTTCAGGTAAAAGAATAAAGGACTTATGATAAAATACAATTGTTTGTATATTTATGATTTAGTAATTTTTGAATATTAGCAATGCATCTGATTTGATGTTGAAAAATAATTTCTCTCATTAAATAGTCTTAGTTTTCTATAAAATATAACCTAACATTTGTTGATCCTAACATTGAATCTGATCTTTTTTATATTCAATTTTTGAACCCATAATAATACATTTAAACTCCACATTTAGTTATTTTAAGCCATGATTTGAATCATTTATTTTATTGATTGATTCTATTGATCTGTTCCTCTGTTGTATTGCCTCTATTCTCGATTGATTTGACTCTTAATTATAAACCATATAAGTTTATGCATCAAATTACACATAAGCTTAAAATTATTTTCATTTCAAAAAGAATGTGATTGAGATTTATTATAATTTCTTATATATATGTTTAAGAAACTATAGTTTCAAAAAATAGTCATCGTTTTTATGAGAATCGAAATTTGGTCGATATTTTATGTGCAGTGAACATAAGCCTTGAGGTTATAAATGATCGCCTCCTAAATCAAATCCAATTTGTCGCCAATAATTTAATATATATTTGAAGCAAAAGAAAAATGTTTTTGATTAGGAGTACTTTTTAAAAATTATCCATCAATTTCTTGAGAATGAATCCAAATATGAATTGCGAATTAACCATTAAATATTGAATTGTAAATAAGACTGTAGTTAGAGGAGAACTGAAGTAACGGGTGCACAAGCTATAAGATGTGAATATCACCTATAAAGCCAACTTTTCTATTACTTTCGAGACACACGAACCTTAAATTGGATCGAAATTTTGTATATCTTTCATATAAAATACATGCGCCGTAAAAGTACTGTATGTTTAGCTTACCTTTTCTCCAACACGTTCACAGATTGTATTATTATGTTTTGGTGTCTTATTTGGCGAAGTCTTATCTCTTAACTGGAAGTATAGTACTTGTATTACTCTATTATTTATATTGAAAGCACACCTGTTCCCATCGTTCCCATCATATAAAAGTAATTTGAGAATTGATACTCCGAAACATATATAAAAAGTGAGACTTTAGGTCAGTTTATTAGCAAAAAACCTATGAGTCAATTGAGTTAAACCAATGCTTCATTTTTCATTGATTTACTCCAACTATTTCTTGCTTTCAATCAAATCTATCAATTGGTGATATGTTAGCGCTATGTTAGCGCAATGGATCAAATGCTTAGACAAAAGGTAAAATTAATATTCACTTTATGATCAAAATTTTGAAAGTTTATTTCAAAATAAATGTTTCATTTCATATAATTTCATATAACTATTAATATATTATAAATGCATTCAGTTTATATCAAGTTTTTAATATAAACTCTATTTTTTTAACAAATTAGTGAGAGTTAAATGTATTAATAAATTAATTTGTTTAATCAAATTTTCTGTAAAATATTAAATTTGCCCAAAATATGACAAATTTATGAAGCAATTTATATACTTATTCGTAAACAGCATTTTATTATAAAATTTAAGGATATCAATGCATTTCAACTTAGTATATAATGACGTTTCATTCAAATAACTTTTATCCTGACTTATAATCCTATTATTACTATTCATTACATTAAAGATTTTATTATAAAAAATTATTTCATTTAATCAATTTAATGAAAATCAAACTTCATTTTTCATTAAAGTTATTCGTTTGTTATGCAAAATAAAAAGTATGAAAAGTTATTATAAAATCTTTTTGTAAAATAATTTCAGTCCTTTTTATAAAATAATATCTTAATTAAAATAAGTAAAACTCAAGCCTCAAATAAATGGGTTCGGGCAATCAATCAAGCATAGTGTTCCGAATGCTTAAAATATCAATATGTATTGTCTTATCACTTAATTTTTATGGGTGCTAATCACCAGACTTTCTGTGACTTTCCCTAACTTTGCGCCATTGTAATGCCGCATATCATACTATTGCAGAAACAAGTATTTCATCAAATTAGTGATACAGGACATAAAAGCAATTAAATAAACATTTTGAGTCATTAGGTCTAAACTTGTTCATGTGGTCATCAATTTTTACTGACTATTCACAAACGCGTAATTCATATATAATCTCGTAAATGCTAATTAAATAAATAACACTATTAAATTCGAATAACTGTTATTATTATTATGTTAAAAGTGGACAAATATGAGTAGAAATAAAATCGCAAAAGCTCTATCAGAAATAGGAAATAGCTCTAACAGAATTGACCCCAAAAAAATAAAAAATAAAAAAATTGCTATTTTTTAATGCGAAATCGTGTTTTGAGAAAAATGGTTTCAAACCCCTCAGATTTTGAAGAAATCCTGAAATGAACCCCCACCCACAGTTTCGGAGTTTGCCCAGCTTTGCTTTCAACAATGAAAGAACTTACGCCAAAAATTGAATAGCACTTATCTCTATTTATCATTCATTAGTTTGAGTTTATGTTTGAATTTTAGGGCATTTAGGACTTGAGCATAGATATAAATAAAAATGATTTAATTTAGTACTTTAATTAAAATAAATAAAAGTTTTAAGTTTTTTCTCTTATTAAAAATATCGGGTTTTCCTGATAACACTAGTAGCCCAGGCCTAATCCATTGTTTTGATAGTGTAACCTTAACCTGGACAAACCAAATTTTTTATATGAAATCCTTACCCAACCAACTGATTGGGTCTGAGTTACAACTGTAATCCAGATCTCATCTCTAATCAAAGCAAAAGAACTTCAATACAAGTGAATGCTTAAGAATACAACTTTCATTTTTAAAGGAGAACTTGAGCTAACTGTAAGTCATTGGATAGGAATAGCCACTGATGATGAATACCTGTAAATAGCATTCGAAGCGCGGCTATTATGTGGAATCCCGCCCGTATTGTTGAGTCTCGCGCTGATTCTCTTTTATTTTGATTAAGCTTTGGCGAGCGGTAGTAAATTTTTGTTACCTAAACCTTACTTACTATTTCGACATTCGAACACTCAATTATATGTTACATTTGAATTATAAACTATTGAGAGAAAAGTTGAATATTTGCATGAGTTCGGAATAATTGCAAAATTAATATTTTAAGATTTGATAACTATTTAAGAAAATACATAAAAATTGATGCAAATTTCAATATTTTGATGGAAACTTGTGTGAACCATATGTGATACACTTTTGTTCATATATAATTTTCGTTTTGAGATTTTTTTATATTTTTTAAAATAAATGCATTTAAATCAAGAGATGGCATATGTATTATATATCAAATTAAAGCTTAAATATTGAGCTTCAGAATGACGAAAAAATTATTACAAAAGCTTTACTCGTTTTCAAGTAGGATCACAATTAGTGAAACATAACTGTGCAAAAGTAATTTTCGCTCATAGAAAAGCATATAAGGGTTTCATAAGGGAAAAAGTATAAATATTCTTCGGGAGTTGACAAAGGATCAGGTACAACCACAGCGACTAATTTGTTTGATTTCTGAGGTAATTATCTTTATTATTACAATTAAAATAAAGGAGAATAATTACATGGAATAACAGTTCTATAGCTGAAGCTCCACAAAATTTATTATAAATACTCCTAACTATAGAATAAAACTTATAGTAGAGATTTTAAATTGTTCTCAAATTTTTATATGATTTTAAAGTAAAATTTTCCATATATGTGACAAACTCAGCTTATATGTGCTTTTCATTTGTCTGAAACAGTAAATGAAAGATCTCATTCATATGTATTACAGTATCGTATACTACATTGTAGTAATTCTTACATTATTTGTCATTTTTTTTATCTGTACTCCTTAGACCATCGGATCGGACGGATGAAGATTTGGAAGTAATATATAAAAAGTTGAAATCAATTCGACTTTTTCGTCGAATACATCCATCAGTTGTACAGCAATTATGTTTTGTTGCATTTATCGAACATATTGACAAAGGGGTTATTCGTAAGTCAAAGATTTCTTAAACAAGTGATTTATTATTTGAATCAATTTGTGAATCAGCTCATTTTCACCATGCTCATACTAAGATACCTCATCACCTAATTTCTCATATGAGATCTCCTGAGGTTATCCTTCCTATATTCTAAATAAGACTTTAATTTTTATTCATAAATAAAATAATTTATTATTATAAATAGCAAATATTGCAAAATTAAATTGAAATCTTGTAATCACAAGCATTTTAAAATCTAATTTCACATTAATAAATAAATTACACGTTTCTTTAAATATAAAGAATAACTTTTTATATGTCAAGTGATGACCAAATTTTAGATTGAAGGTCAAAGTTGAAGTAAAGAATAATTAATTACTTTTTATATCTTAAATTTGATTTGATGTCATCGACAATTTGATGTTCCTATTATTTTGTGACATAAACTCTTTTGGATGCATATTAAAGATAAAGTAAAAAACGTTTTCATCAGCCAACCTAACCTAATAAGAGGAGATCTCGCTGAAGCCCATGTTAAAAATCAGTGAGATTTTTACAGGGATAACCCCGTGTCAGCGTAGGCGAAAGCATCGGGCCATGGGATTGTTATAAAACAATGAATATGTGGCCGATATATAGCAGTCAATGATTGCAGCTTCAGGGGATCAAACCTAAGATCCCTCGATCAAGAGTTCGATGCCTTTGAGTTTGCGCCATCCCGACTTCCCCTAAAAGATAAAGTAATACCCACAAAATAATATCAGTAAGATATATATTGTAACTATAATGGAAACAGGAGTCAGTCAACATTAATCAAGATAAATATTTTAAAAAGTCTTTATAAATATTTTCTTGTACAGTATGCGTCTCTGTATCTGATTTCATTTCCTCATAATCTAATTTATCACAATATACAGTTATATATAATTTAGTTTTATTATTTAAGAATATTCAATATTTTATTTAGTATATCGTGAGGGTGATGAAGCACTCAACTGGTATGCTGTCATTTATGGATCACTCGATGTTCAAGTATCTCACACAGGAAATAGAAAAGTACGAATATTTATATACTTGTGCTGCAAATAACGATTGTTCAAACTGAATGATAAAGTCAAAAGAGAGTACAAGACTTACTCATTCAGCACAGTCTTATTTAAATGGTTAATGATTTTTAAAGCTTAAGTTAAAATCTTAATAAACAGAAACAATTTGAAAAACAGAATCTAAAATATGGAAACCAGTGCAGAGTAACTGTGGATCTAATACTTGAGTTTGGCAAAAGAAAACTTTTTGCCCAATTTATAACATTTTAAAATTTTAATTATTGTTTGGCTTAAAATAGAAATAATGCTTTAATTTGCTTACAAATGATTTTTGTAAAATCCTTATATATTTTTTACACGTCATAATTCCATAGTTTTTTAAACCCCGAATTTTGACGCTATTTATTATACAGTATTATTATTATTCTTTTATGTATTATGTGCTATTATATACTATTATGTATTATTCTTGATTTTTTTATCCTTTCAGTTTTTAGTGCATAAACTTCTTTGATATTCTCGAACTATGAAATTAACAGTTCTCGCAGACATATGTTTATTGTTCTGTTTATTAAGAAAATTTGATCACTTGATCATTAAAACTTATTAGTAAAGAAATGTATTTTATTTTATTATTGAATGAGTTCTATTTATGATAATAATAAAAGAACCTCAAATGTACAAAACCTAACAAAATTTATACTAATTTAATAGCAGTTAAGGTAAATCTGATATAAAATGTCGTTATTCTTAATTAATTTGAATTCTTATTTAGCGCTTGTATTCCTCTGGAAATAGTTTTATATTTGTGAGCTTATCAAAAATGTGCAAAAATCTAAGTTATAAATGAATATTATCATTCAATTCTTATATCAATTATTATGGCTTTTAAAAAATACTCGTAATAAACTATTTCAGAAAATAGAAATTTTTACCAAAAAAATCAGATTGAAATTTACAGAAAAAATAAGGTTTCAATTTTATATTGTGTACGCATTTTTATGTTTTATTTTTGAAGGTTTCAATCAGCCCTATCAGCCTGCTATCAGCTACCCTTAGAAGTTGTCAATATTTCTAGAATTGGTTATAGAAAAAATGCCATAAAGAGAGCCATTAAAATAGGTGTTAAACTGTACTGTACTGTACTGTAACAGTACTTGTAGTAAATTTACATCTCTTTTACAAAAATCTGTTGGGAATTATACAGCTGTAAACTGTATTTGTCAATGACTAATAAAAAATGTACATATACTACTCAGTGGCGTATTAAGATTTTTATATTAGTGGCATTACATTGAACTAAATTTTTTGTTAGAAATATAATTAAAATATATAATAATTTTCCTGAATATTTATAATTTTGTTATTTCATTATAGACATTAATAGATTTTATTATCTCTATATCAGAAGGATTAGACTTTAAATATGAGATACATTTAAACTTAATCTATTATCTTTATACTGTTGCCGAACTTTTTAAAAAATTGATTCAAATAAGTAAATAATAAATATATGATGATATAAATATGAAATGCATACTTTTGGAAACAAAAAGTCCGCACCTGGTCATAAGCTTCACTCCCCCTTATTTGTGAATAACACCAGGAGCATTCCATAGTTATGGACAGTTATGGTTAGTTATCTCTGGTTATGAATTGACCCCTAATATTTCTAGGCTTTTAAATGTACAGTATATCAAAAATAAGTCGCCAAAAATTATACACTATATATTTTTTGCTTTTACTGCCTCAAACACAGCAGCAGATAGAGGGAAATAGGTGGCTACAGCCCCCCAAAATGATTTGAATTTTCCTTGTTCCAATTGAAAGATTAATGACTTTATCAATAAATTGATTATAATTTTGTGATTGAAATTGTTCAAATGATTGCAATCGTACAAATAATTGTACAAAATGTTCTATTCAATAAATGTTGATAGTAACAGACAAATTTTCAGTGGTTAGCCCCAAACCAAAAAAAGCTGGTTAAGGCAGTGTCCCCCAAGCTAAAGCTTCTGAATGCGGTACTGATCAATAGGTAAAATATTTAATTGAAATGAAGGCGGAAGTACCGGTATAATAACTTATGTTAAACATTACTCAAATGAAAATTATGAATACAGTGAGACCTCCATAAAGTGACCTCGTATAAAGTGACAACTTGCGTAAAGTCACTGTAAATAGCTATCCCCATAATGGGATATAAGAATTAACATTACATTAAAGTGACATTACATCTGTGTATTGTCACTTCATTTTAAATGTTTACTATTAAACATAACTTTTAAATATGTTTCATAAAGTCACATGTTTTAAAATTAAAATCTATATTTTGTTTAATTACGTAATTTTAGTAATTTAGTAATTAAGTAATTTAAATAAAGGCATAAAATATCTTTTAGATAGAATTTATATTACTCAAAACACAGCCTCACTCAGTCTATCTGTCTGTCACACTTTCAAAATGCAGTGCTCTATATAGCACTCAAACAGAAAACTGTTTTGTAAAAAACATGTGCTTTTGTTCAACATCTACTGTACTGTATCACTACATGATGTCATACAAATACATTGACTCAACTCACTTGACTCTAATTTAAACAATAATAACGGGATACAAATTTAAATTATAATTAAATTAAATTTTATTAAGCAAAAAAATGCAAATCAATTGGCTCGACAGTCATACTATTGAATTGAGATTTCTAAGAACTAAAATATTAATTTGAAAATTATTTTGCACAAAGTGGACATTTAATTTTAACAATTCGATTAAACTGGACGATTGTATGAAGCGCTCACAGCTGGACAGTCAGCTTAAAACTGGATGTCTGGCTACCCTATGAGAAACACTTTTCTCTAACAAATATACAAAAAAATATTTCTATTAAAAAAATTTCTTTATAAAGTCACAACCTATAAAGTGACACATGAAATTCTTGGTCCCAACTGTGTCACTTTATAAAGGTTTGACTGTATCAATATATGAGTGTTTTCAAAATTATAAAACATAATTATTAAATATCAATTAAATATAACTTATTCACAACTATTAATTATTTTCTATGTAAAAGATAATTAATATTCTAATAATATAAGAAATCTAAATTCTTATAACTGACAGGGAGGACAATTCGTTCATTGAACGGGAAAATGCCTGTTGAAGGATCTCAAACATGAAAATATCATACTTTATGTAATAGAGTTTGACTTTCATAAGCATTCATAGACTTTGATTAAGTTATTACTCTCTATATGAATTACGTTGAATAATGGTAACACATCTCAACAAAATTAGTATATAAGATAATTAGAAAATCTAATAACTCATTTGGATGATAAACACAAGATGAAAATATCATTTTATTTAAATAAGATAAGAATTTAAATGTTAGTAAACTGTATTAATCTAGTATTTGTACTCTTGACAGTAAATTACTATTAATATTTATAGATAGACATATGTTAAATATTTAAACATAAATATATTAATCTATATTACTCATTTTGCAAAATCAGTCTCTCTCTCGCTCTGTCTCTCTCGCTCTCTCTCCCCTCTCTCTCCCCATCCCTCCCTCTTTCTGTATGTCACGCTTTCAAATACGCATGTGCTCTATCCTTAACTACTAAGAGTCTTGAGTTTGAAGCCTCAAACCAATGAAAATGCAGCATTAATGTACCACTACATGATGTCCATTATAGTACTCTATATATACTTTATGTAAAGTTAGATGGTATTGCTTCAAATGAGATATCGTTTATAAATAAATATAACTACTGGTTTAAAACTATAATTATAATATTAAATATAATTAAGTTAAAAGCTGCTAAGCAGCGGGATCCACTCGTCATTTTACATTTTATTCAGATGTGATGCCTCATGACTAAGAACTATGTCTTTCGCTGTTTAACGTCAATTGTATTTTGGCAGCCTATTGCATTCCAATGCTCTATGGAGTAGAGGTGAAACTTTACTCAAATTTTTTACCTTAATCTGGATTTAACCCAGAATTAAAGTGAAACCCAAACCTGGACGGGGTTTACACACTTGTCCTAGCCCAACCTAACCCGAGAACTCCAAAAGCTTATAATGAATTCAGTGAATTCATTTTAACTTATACACTACCACTGTATATAATTATTATTGTTTATAATTATAATAATACTGTATATAATTGTTTATATTATTCAATTATTAACGTATTTTACGATAAAGAAATACAATATATTTATAGAAATAAAGCAAAATTAGTTCTTATTAATAAGAATTGGTTTACTTTGTGGATCTAAGCTACATCTTCTATCATTTATTACAAGATCTGCATAATTAAAATTTCGTTCACTCGAGAAAGCCTGAATAGATAAAAATTATCTAACTCCCAAATGAATAGCTATAATAATTGAAATGTGTTTCTATTCTTAAAAATTTCTGAGATTTAAACTAGAGTATAGTTACAAATCCGGCTTAAACTCGAAAAATACAGGGAAGTATTAAATAAAGATGAAACTTGACTCTGATTCAAATTAGTTGTACTTACTTTGTAGAGATATAAATAAAGTTCAATCATTCAAATTAGTAGTACTTTAGTAAAAATAAGTCTAATTTTTAATTTATTTTTAATTTTAAGCTGTAAAGGTTTTATTTGGACTGTTCTTACTGTACTTCATTCTAATGGTAATGACTTACTGAAGTTTCTTTAAGATTCAAATTGAGTGGTGTTAGTGTTAATCCTTTTTTAGCATATGCTGTTTGCGACACAAAGATTTGAATCAATTCAATACTAAATATATAAAAATACTTTCATTAATTGGAAGTGCAATTTAAGTCTTTTCGTGGAATGTAAATGAAAGTAGTTTGTCATCAATGAAGTCACTTAAGTACTGTTTTAATGAATATATTACTTAAGTCTTGGATAACTTCACATTAATTATTATGCAATGAGAATGATATTACATTAATTATTAATCCGTTAGAAAATTGGAATTTAAAAAATAATGCTTAACATTATAGCTTAACAATATCTTCGCTACTCTATGAAATAGCATTTTTGGCCGTATCATAAATATAAATATATAGTGATGTACGAAACTTTCTATACACAAATATGGTATACCCAATGATTTTCGCTGAGATCTTGAACCTATTATGAATACAAAATAAAAAGTGATGCGATGTCCAGGTATTTAACTAATTTTTCTTTATTATAAATCCTGTCTAGTCTGGAGTTTGAGATATACAAGAATGGCATAAAAACAATCATTTTGGAAGATTTCATAGTCACCTGAAATCATCTATTTTACAGGTTAGCAACTGATCGTAAAAGACAATTTTTTAGGTTAAATAACTACTTCATGTCTTTTGTAGAGAACAGGTATATATAAGAGAACAGTGATATATACAGGTACTATATATCTGCTATATATTACTATAAATTTTGACGTATATCTACAA